>CM035796.1:51735955-51750955 GCA_020466265.1 Siphamia tubifer
AAACAAACTGACAAACAAACAAAAAGGTAAATAAACAAACACACAAACAAAAAGGTAAATAAACAAACACACAAACAAACAAAAAGGCAAATAAACAAACACACAAACAAACAAAAAGGTAAATAAACAAACACACAAACAAACAAAAAGGTAAATAAACAAACACACAAACAAACAAAGAGAAAAATAAACAAACACACAAACAAACAAAAAGGCAAATAAACAAACACACAAACAAACAAAAATGTAAATAAACAAACACACAAACAAACAAAAAGGTAAATAAACAAACACACAAACAAACAAAAAGGTAAATAAACAAACACACAAACAAACAAAAAGGTAAATAAACAAACACACAAACAAACAAAAAAGCAAATAAACAAACACACAAACAAACAAAAAGGTAAATAAACAAACACACAAACAAACAAAAAGGTAAATAAACAAACACACAAAAAACAAAAAAGCAAATAAACAAACACACAAACAAACAAAAAGACAAACAAACAAACAAACACACAAACAAACAAAAAGGTAAATAAACAAACACACAAACAAACAAAAAGGCAAATAAACAAACACACAAACAAACAAAAAGGCAAATAAACAAACACACAAACAAACAAAAAGGTAAATAAACAAACACACAAAAAACAAAAAGGCAAATAAACAAACACACAAACAAACAAAAAGACAAACAAACAAACAAACACACAAACAAACAAAAAGGTAAATAAACAAACACACAAACAAACAAAAAGGCAAATAAACAAACACACAAACAAACAAAAAGGTAAATAAACAAACACACAAACAAACAAAAAGGCAAATAAACAAACACACAAACAAACAAAAAGGCAAATAAACAAACACACAAACAAACAAAAAGGCAAATAAACAAACACACAAACAAACAAAAAGGCAAATAAACAAACACACAAACAAACAAAAAGGTAAATAAACAAACACACAAACAAACAAAAAGGCAAATAAACAAACACACAAACAAACAAAAAGGCAAATAAACAAACACACAAACAAACAAAGAGAAAAACAAACAAACTGACAAACAAACAAAAAGGCAAATAAACAAACACACAAACAAACAAAAAGGTAAATAAACAAACACACAAACAAACAAAAAGGTAAATAAACAAACACACAAAAAACAAAAAGGCAAATAAACAAACACACAAACAAACAAAAAGACAAACAAACAAACAAACACACAAACAAACAAAAAGGTAAATAAACAAACACAGAAACAAACAAAAAGGTAAATAAACAAACACACAAACAAACAAAAAGGTAAATAAACAAACACACAAACAAACAAAAAGGCAAATAAACAAACACACAAACAAACAAAAAGGTAAATAAACAAACACACAAACAAACAAAAAAGCAAATAAACAAACACACAAACAAACAAAAAGGTAAATAAACAAACACACAAACAAACAAAAAGGTAAATAAACAAACACACAAAAAACAAAAAGGCAAATAAACAAACACACAAACAAACAAAAAGACAAACAAACAAACAAACACACAAACAAACAAAAAGGTAAATAAACAAACACACAAACAAACAAAAAGGCAAATAAACAAACACACAAACAAACAAAAAGGTAAATAAACAAACACACAAACAAACAAAAAGGCAAATAAACAAACACACAAACAAACAAAAAGGCAAATAAACAAACACACAAACAAACAAAAAGGTAAATAAACAAACACACAAACAAACAAAAAGGCAAATAAACAAACACACAAACAAACAAAAAGGTAAATAAACAAACACACAAACAAACAAAAAGGCAAATAAACAAACACACAAAAACAAAGAGAAAAACAAACAAACAAAATGACAATTGACAAACAGAAAAAAAACTATATAAACAGGGAAACAGACAGTAGGTAAAACATACGCTTCATTAAATAATGACTATTCTGTAAAAACTAAATGGAAATAATTCAAACAAATATGAACAAACTGAAACGTGAAGAAAATGAGGATGTGTGTGCGTCCATGCCTTCATGTATGTGTGTGTGAGTGCGTACATGTGTTTGTACGTGTCTGTGTGTGTGCGTGCGTGCCTGCATGTGTGTGCATGTGTGTTTACGAGTGTGTGTGTGCGTGCACGTGCACGTACCTTCAGAGCGCAGAAGATGCAGGAGTCCTCCATACACTTGTGTGTCGTCAGTTGACGGAAACTTCTGCGGAAAATGTCCAGATGCCACAAAACCTGTCGTAAAAAACATGTCATGTGATTGAATACCCCGCCCTATAGGCCACACCCCTTTCAAAACTAATGTAGCCATGGCTCCACCCTCAACAGAACACATATTTTGGGGCCGATGCTGATACTGACATTGGAGGGTAAAAAAACTAAAACAATATCCGAAATGTAAACAGATGAATAAAATCTGAACATTTATCTGCACAGGAAATAATATTTTATTAGATTATAAATATGCTTCTTAACATTTGTATAAATATTTATCTTACAAAGATAATTGATGTTTCTAATAAAAATACTTTCAATAACTATTTCAAATGTCAGTCAGATTCAACTGAGCATGTGCAGACTGAAGTAGGGCTCAGACTCACCTGCAGAGCGCTGTTGAGAAAACAGCTGTTCTGTCCCGGCTCGTTGCTAAGGCCTTTACTGGGTGCGATGGAGGTCATGGTTCTGGGCGTGGCCAACCCTTGAGCCCCGCCTACCGCTCCGCCACCCGACGCAAAGTAGTTCCGCTTCCACGACATCACTATCTGCATGCCCCCGTTTCCATGGAAACGGGAAGAAGGGGTGCGGCCACAGAGCGAGTGACAGCCTTTATGTCACGCCCATGAGCCAACGGCAGGAGGCGGTGGCTTTGGACAGAAGGAGAGTGGCCACCCATAAGCCCCTCCCTCTTCACAGCTGTACTGATTCAATTTAGGACACGAGGAAACTGACGCTGCTTCTGCTCTTTCTTTAGGTGTTAGCATTAGTTAGCAACTGTTAGTTTCTGTTAGCACTTTTTAGCATCTGTTAGCCTCCGTGAGCATCCTTTAGCATCGGTTAGCATCGGTTAGGATCTGTTAGAATCCATTAGCATCCCTTAACACCCATTAGCAGATTCCCAGAGAACGTGTCTTTTAGCATCCGTTAGCATGCCTTAGCATCCATGAGCATCTGTTAGTAGATTCCCAGACAATGTTAATTTAAGTGCTACATTGCCATGAGCAGACTCCTCCCATCCTCTGCTAGCTTCTTTTTAGCTCCTGTAAAACACAAACAAACAATTAGTGTATTTTGTCCAGTTTGTAGATTTTTTGTCCAGTGATGAGATGTCCTCTAGGTTGTCATCACTTAACCGCTGGTTGTCTAGATGGTGCTCAGAAAACCATGTAGTTGTGTAGTTAATAATAAACCATGTGTAGTTAATAATAAACCCTGTGTAGTTAATAATAAACACTGTGTAGTTAATAATAAACACTGTGTAGTTAATAATAAACAGTGTAGTTAATAATAAACCATGTGTAGTTAATAATAAACCCTGTGTAGTTAATAATAAACACTGTGTAGTTCATAATAAACACTGTGTAGTTCATAATAAACACTGTGTAGTTAATAATAAACACTGTGTAGTTAATAATAAACCATGTGTAGTTAATAATAAACACTGTGTAGTTAATAATAAACACTGTGTAGTTAATAATAAACCCTGTGTAGTTAATAATAAACACTGTGTAGTTAATAATAAACACTGTGTAGTTAATAATAAACACTGTGTAGTTAATAATAAACACTGTGTAGTTAATAATAAACACTGTGTAGTTAATAATAAACACTGTGTAGTTAATAATAAACACTGTGTAGTTAATAATAAACACTGTGTAGTTAATAATAAACACTGTGTAGTTAATAATAAACAGTGTAGTTAATAATAAACCCTGTGTAGTTAATAATAAACCATGTGTAGTTAATAATAAACAGTGTAGTTAATAATAAACCATGTGTAGTTAATAATAAACAGTGTAGTTAATAATAAACCCTGTGTAGTTAATAATAAACCCTGTGTAGTTAATAATAAACACTGTGTAGTTAATAATAAACAGTGTAGTTAATAATAAACCATGTGTAGTTAATAATAAACCCTGTGTAGTTAATAATAAACACTGTGTAGTTCATAATAAACACTGTGTAGTTCATAATAAACACTGTGTAGTTAATAATAAACACTGTGTAGTTAATAATAAACACTGTGTAGTTAATAATAAACACTGTGTAGTTAATAATAAACACTGTGTAGTTAATAATAAACACTGTGTAGTTAATAATAAACACTGTGTAGTTAATAATAAACACTGTGTAGTTAATAATAAAGCTAACATTAAAAATCCTATAGGAGTGAGGTAAAATACCAAACTACTGCCATTTTACTAACAGGATATTTGGTGACTCTGAAGGGGGCGCTATAGTGCGAAATAACAATTTCGTATGAGAAGCAGGCGAAGACAGAAACAGACATCCGAGTGAAATTTCAGCCAAATCTGTGTATGTTCGAGCTGAAGCAATTTATACAGTAGTAATTTTTCCTGAAATCTTCGTAAACTTTGCGACAGTGTAGCACAAAAACGATGCAACTTTTTATGTCCCACTTGTCTAGATCGTGTTCACTGATTTTGAGCTCATTTGGTCCAACGGCCTAGGAGGAGATAGAAAAATTCTAATGACGTGGTCATCATTAGGTTTTTTGTTCATCATCATATGATGAACACCTGTAGTGATTTTCATAGCTCTAACTTCACTAGGGCGTGATCTGGCCTAATACAAACTATTTCACCTGTTCTAGATGGTGCTGTAGACACATTTCTTTATTGACTTTAAAGAAACCTATAAATACTCACAATTTTTCACACTTCTGAGGTGTGTGCAAAATTTGGTGAGTTTTCGTGCATGTTCGGGGGATCATGTTAGAGGTCAAAGGGCTGAATCAGATCAAACTGCAGCAGTATCAATAGGCCTTAAACCGACGTGGTACGCAGCGAAGGCCTAAAAAGAACACCTAACATATCGAATGTGGACTGATCAATATTAGGTCTATTTCTTCCAAATCTTTATTCATAAACGATCTAATTAGTGATCAATAGATTGATATTTTAGCTGTGACTCAAACCTGGCTTCAGCAGGATGAATATGTCCCATTAAATGAATCCAGGTGAACTATCACACAGCCAGAACCAGTGGTGGTGGTGGAGGAGTGGCAGTAATATCTCACTCCAGTTTAGGTCTTAGCCCTAAAATTAATCCTAAAATTAATCCCACTTACCACTCCTTTGAAAGTCTACTTTTATCCATTACTTTCCCCAACTGCAGAAACCAAAAACCAGTCCTTTTTGTCCTAGTTTATGTCCCTCCTGGTCCTTATTCACAGTTTGGATCTCATCAGTCTCTGACTTTCTATCCAGTGTAGTGTTGAACTGGGATAGGATTAGAATAGTTGGTGATTTGAACATACATGTTGATAACAACACTGACTCTCTTAGTAATGCATTTAGTGACCTACTAGACGGATTAGGCTTTATCCAAAATGTTCATAAACCAACCCACATTCACAGACACACCCTCCATCTGATCTGAACATTTGCTGTTGAAATTAATGACCTAGTCGTTTTTACCCATAATCCCATACTCTCAGATCACTTTTTAATGACCTTCCAGGTTTTGTTTGAGGATATTTCTACCTCAGTGATTAAAACGCAAATGAAAAGGATACTATGTGACCGTGCTGTCTCAAAGTACAAAGAGTTAATTCAGTCACTATTTGTGTCTATGTCATGTGATTATGTAAAGGACACATTTAGTCCCAGTATAAGTGATGAGTTAGTCGATAGTACCATGCTCACATTAAAAACTACGTTAGATATAGTTGCCCCCCTCAAGTTAAAAACTACTAAGGTTAGATGAACCTCCCCATGGTACAATGCTGACACTCGCTCCATTAAACAAACAACACCTAAATTAGAGGCAATGGAGGCGATCCAACTTAGAAGATTCTCTCAATGCCTGGAAAAATAGCTTAATAAAGTATAATCCATCTTTGCGTACAGCCAAAACTAGATATTACTCATCCATAATAGAAGAAAACCAGAATAATCCTAGATTCCTGTTCAGTACTGTAGCCAGACTGACAAACAGACACACCTCCGTGGAACCAGTTATTCCATCCACGCTCCATTCTGATGATTTCCTGCAGTTCTTTAACAATAAAATATCAACTATTAGAGACAAAATAGACACATTTCTCCCAAATATTAGATCAGAAAAAGCAGTGGTTTCAAACCTAGGCCTTTTTATAAATCCCTCTGTAACACTAAATAATTTCACCACTGTAGACCAAACTGATGTCATATCTATTATCATGTCTTCCAAATCATCACCTGCCTCTTAGATCCAATTACAACTAAACTCTTTAAACAGATTCTGCCCCTAATTATTAACACTGTCCTAAATATAATTAACACTTCATTAATTACTGGATATGTGCCACAGTCATTTAAATATGCTGTTATTAAACCAATTCTGAAAAAGCCTACCCTAGATCCTGACATTTTAGCCAATTATAGGCCTATATCCAATTTGCCCTTCCTGTCAAAGGTTTTAGAACGAGTAATAGTTAAACAGCTGTGCCAATACCTGCAGGATAATAGTTTATTTGAACAGTTTCAGTCTGGCTTTCGTGCCCATCATAGCACTGAAACAGCGTTAGTTAAAGTTACTAATGACTTATTATTAGCCGCTGACATGGGATTAATATGGGTCCTGGTGTTATTAGACCTTAGTGCAGCCTTTGACACCATTGACCACAGTATCTTAGTGCACAGATTAGAATGTGATATAGGTATTAGAGGAGCAGCCCTCTGCTGCTTTAAATCATATTTATCTGATCGCTACCAATTTGTTCACGTTAATCAACAATCATCGCAGTCCTCCAGAGTTAATTATGGCGTTCCTCAAGGGTCAGTCCTTGGGCCTATTTTGTTTACACTATATATGCTCCCTTTAGGTAACATCATTAGAAATCATGGCATTAATTTTCATTGTTATGCAGATGACACACAGCTATATTTATCGATTAAACCTGATCAGACCAGACAAATAGATAAACTAAGTACATGTGTCCAAGACATAAAGACTTGGATGAGTGACAATTATCTTTTATTGAACCCTGAAAAAGCTGAAGTAATTATTATCAGGGATGTCCCGATCCGATATGGATATCGGAAATCAGTCCGATATTTGCCAAAAAAGTGAATATGGGATTTTATCGGACTGAATCTAAAAACTCCGATATAAACGCTCCGATATAAGTTGTCCATTTACCGCTGCAGCACTTCTATAATAGGTGACTCTGGTTTGATCCCACTCTAACACAGTAGGTGGTGCTAATGAACCTTAATTAACATTGGTGCCGGCCGTGGAAGAAGAGCCTGCAGTAAGGTGTAGTGATGTTGGCTGTGTGGAAGTATTTTACCGTAAACTCGGACAAAGACGTTGCAGCTAAATGCAACATTTGTCAGGCGCTAGTGTCCCGTGGAGGGACAGAACCAGGAAGGTTCAATTGAAGCAACCTCATCACACGTTTGAAAAAACATCAGAAAAAAGAACATGAGGATTTTAGCGACAGCAACAAGGCGAAGCAACAAACCTCGCTTCAGCAACCCACGCTGGCCCCGCCCACAGGTGTTTCCAACATATGCTGACAGTAAATAAAATAACTGGAGTTAACTTGAATTGTTTGCACTTTAAAATTTAATTTATTCTATTCAATTGTATAATGATGTTGGTAACCAGTGGTTATTTTACACTTTAAATATAACATTTAGTTTTTATTGGATTTGTTGAGGTAATACTCTTATGTTGAAGGTTATAATGTATGTAACCAATTAGTTAATAATAAATGGGTCAGTTTTTCCTATAGCTACTGTTCTATCACTACAACATCAGTAACAATAACATCACTTTATCAAACCTTTACTAACATTCCACACAACAAAATAAGGAATAAATATATGTATGATTCGTGCCTATATCGTATCGTATTGATATTGGTATCGGCCAATACTCAAGGCTACAATATTGGTATCGTATCGGAAGTGAAAAAGTCGTATCGGGACATCCCTAATTATAATAGGTCCTAAAAATGCCACAGACTCCCTAACTGACCACATAGTTACTGTAGACAACTTAAGTGGAACACCCAGTGACACAGTTAAACATTTAGGAGTTTTATTTGATCCACATCTTTCATTCAAAGGGTCAGGGGTCAGAGGTCAGGGCACATTAACCAAACATGCAGAACAGCCTTCTTTCACCTGCGCAACATTAGCCAAAATTAGGAATATTCTGTCTAAAACGACTGCAGAAAAATTAATTCATGCATTTGTTACATCACGATTAGATTATTGTAACTCCTTACTTGTAGCGTGTCCTAAATATTCCCTAAAAAGCTTCAACTGGTTCAAAATGCAGCAGCAAGATTATTAACAGGATCAAATAGAAGAGAACACATCACCCCTGTGCTCCAAACCCTGACCCCTGACCCCTAACCCTATCACCCCTGTGCACCAAACCCTGACCCCTGACCCCTAACCCTATCACCCCTGTGCTCCAAACCCTGACCCCTGACCCCTAACCCTATCACCCCTGTGCTCCAAACCCTGACCCCTGACCCCTAACCCTATCACCCCTGTGCACCAAACCCTGACCCCTGACCCCTAACCCTATCACCCCTGTGCACCAAACCCTGACCCCTGACCCCTAACCCTATCACCCCTGCGCACCAAACCCTGACCCCTGACCCCTAACCCTATCACCCCTGTGCTCCAAACCCTGACCCCTGACCCCTAACCCTATCACCCCTGTGCTCCAAACCCTGACCTCTGACCCCTAACCCTATCACCCCTGTGTTCCAAACCCTTCACTGGCTACCAGTTGAGTTTAGAATTAAATTTAAAATCCTCCTCCTTACATATAAAACCATTAATGGTATATATATATATGTGTGTGTGTGTGTGTGTGTGTGTGTGTGTGTGTGTGTGTGTATAGTTTCATAACACCACAGACCACAGGGCAGTAGCTAACAGAACTGCATTGCCCCCCCCCCCCTACTTGGATGCTGACATGCGTTGTCATGGCGACCTTTGGCCAAAGGCCAGAGGGCGCTGCTGGGATACTGCAGCGAGTGAGCAGGGAGGGAGGGAGGGGCATAGACCGTCACCATGGTGATGGGATGGCCTCATAGGATTAGGTGTGTGTGTGTTTGTGTGTTTTCATGTGATGGCGCCCTGCATCATCAGATCGTTACCATGATAACAGGCCAAGCAGCAGCAGCACATGAGGGAAAAGCCGAACCCCAACCACCCCAGGAGGAGGTCTGCCTTGGCAGAGTCTGCGCTCTCAGTCTAGTTATTATTATAACTCAGATTTCTGACTGTTTTCCCCAGAACTGTGTCTTTAATATGACAATAGGTAGAGTTCACTAATACAACACCTGTTGTCATAGCAACCATATCAGCCGACACCTGGAGATCCATGTGTGTTAGCATGTTACCCCCTTCACCCCCTCACCCTGTCCAGAAATCTTCAAGGTCATATTCCATCATTACAGAACACATGATCTAAACGATGCGTTCGAGGACCTGATGTCAACGATGCGTTCGAGGACCTGATGTCAACGATGCGTTCGAGGACCTGATGTCAACGATGCGTTCGAGGACCTGATGTCAACGATGCGTTCGAGGACCTGATGTCAACGATGCGTTCGAGGACCTGATGTCAACGATGCGTTCGAGGACCTGATGTCAACGATGCGTTCGAGGACCTGATTCAACGATGCGTTCGAGGACCTGATGTCAACGATGCGTTCGAGGACCTGATGTCAACGCTGCGTTCGAGGACCTGATGTCAACGATGCGTTCGAGGACCTGATGTCAACGATGCGTTCGAGGACCTGATGTCAACGATGCGTTCGAGGACCTGATGTCAACGATGCGTTCGAGGACCTGATGTCAACGATGCGTTCGAGGACCTGATGTCAACGATGCGTTCGAGGACCTGATGTCAACGATGCGTTCGAGGACCTGATGTCAACGATGCGTTCGAGGACCTGATGTCAACGTTGCGTTCGAGGACCTGATGTCAACGATGCGTTCGAGGACCTGATGTCAACGATGCGTTCGAGGACCTGATGTCAACGATGCGTTCGAGGACCTGATGTCAACGATGCGTTCGAGGACCTGATGTCAACGATGCGTTCGAGGACCTGATGTCAACGATGCGTTCGAGGACCTGATGTCAACGATGCGTTCGAGGACCTGATGTCAACGATGCGTTCGAGGACCTGATGTCAACGATGCGTTCGAGGACCTGATGTCAACGATGCGTTCGAGGACCTGATGTCAACGCTGCGTTCGAGGACCTGATGTCAACGATGCGTTTGAGGACCTGATGTAAATGTGGGAACATGGAGCTAAAAAACACTGTTTACTGAACTGACATGATAAAGGATCATCTTCACCATCTTCCATCACCTTCATCATCACCTGTTCACCACACTTGTTTGTCACGTGGTGAAATGAGCTCAACTCTTCCGGTTCCGTTTCCACCTGAGGGGGTGTGGTCTCTACTCCTGCTGTTTCTGAACAACTGTACACGTGTGCGCGTCCCCGTTAAGAAGAAGAGCAGAGGACTGAGTCACCTGCGTGGACGTGACGGTTACAGGTTTGGGGGGGGGGCGGGGCAAAGTCAAAGTCACGCGGATCGAACCGGTGGCGGTAAAGTTGTAGTGACTTCCGGGAGGGGTGAGAGCGGCGCGTTAACCCGCTTGTGTAGAAAAGTCCGGGGTGCCATCCATCAACAAGTCTGCCCGGTGCACGCGCTCCACACCGGAAATCAATCATCACATCAATCAACAGGGAGGAGAAGCACGCTTACTGTGGACGCGCACTGGAGCCCATGCAGCTCATTTGGGCCGGTCTGGGACACCTGTCACTGTGCACGCGCGTGACACCGGATCAACTTCAGGTTAAAGGACATAAGTGACAGAGGAAAGTACGGGCACGAGCCTGGGAGCAGCTACATGATGATGATGAAAATGATGACAGCCGAGCCCCTGAACACATCTGGAGGGTTCACATCTGCCCCCCCCACCTACACACACACACACACACACATCTACTGATCCTGAGCGGAGCGGTCACATGTACGGCCCCTCCTAATGGCTCCCGGTGTTCGGTTTGCAGCTGTACTCACCCGGTGCCGGTGCTGTCGCCGCCGGTCTCTGTCCGGTCGCGTGTCCTACCGTGTGATTTAACGGTAGAGAGCGCGCGCATCCAGCCCCCACCATCGCTATCCGCCGCACGTATACGCGGCTCTCGCCATACCGTGACACTTCCCCAAGTCTCTCTCCGGTTGTGTGTGTGTGTGTGTGTGTGTGTGTGCGTGTGTGACGTAACGTTTTATGAGGCGGGTTTTTTCAGCGTGTTGCCGCCATCTTCTGGACGCGGTGCGTAAAAATGGATGACGTCATTCCGTTTGTCTGTGCGCGACAGACCTGTCTGTCTAATAAGATCAAATAGTGTTTATATTTGGTTTATATATCATTTATTGTCTTATTTTAAAATATTTTATTTTATCTTTTTATTTTTTATATATTTTTTTAAATATTTTATTATTTTACTTTTATATATTTTCAAAATATTATATTATTTCATGTTTTTATATCTTTTAAAATTTTATTTATATTTTTAAAATTTTATTTATATATTTTTTTAATATTGGTCACTTGTGATCTGAACCCTCTTTATCCTCACTAGGGTCACTGGGGGCCTAATCCAGCTAACAATGGGTGAAGGCAGGGTGAGAGGTCACCCTGTATGAGTCTGCAGTTCATCTGAGGACTGAACATATGTAGACAAACAATCACTGACACACCTGTGGGTGATTTAGATTAAACAGTTAACGAGTTAACTGGTTAACCAATCAACTAGTAAACCAATTAACCAGTTGACCAGTTAAAGGACTCATTCTATGCTTATTTATTAATATTAACTTTATTAAAGGACTCATTCTATGCTTATTTATTAATATTATTGTTCTTCATTGTTATTGAATTCATTGTGTGTTGGTTCTATTTATAAAAACGTTCAGATTGTTTTGTTTCCAGTTGTTTTTTCACGGTAGAAAAATGACTGGAGGTGGAACAACACAGTTTACTTCTACTTCCTCATACATGTCCATGACGCGCTGATGAGGCGTCTGTGATTGGCTCAGAATGTGTGAAGGAACACTCCCCCCTTCCCTCTGGCTCTGTGTGTGTTTACCATCCCAGAGTAACATCCAGCTAGGTTTGGTGACGTCACTTGTTTTGAAAACGTGCAGTAAAAAAACAGTCTTTATTTCCACAGAGACACATGAACCAGTTTGATCCAACAGTTTTTTACAGTTTGTGCAGCAGCTACTGTGGCGCCGTCTGCTCTAGTAGATGCTAATGCTAATGCTACTGCAGATTGGCTGCAATGGGGGAGGGGCTTAACCCCAGGTGGGTGACACCGTCTTTTTCTGGGTCCCTGGTTCCTGTTGTTTAGTGTGAATGCAGTATGCAGCCAGTGGAGGTGATGAACCACAGTTAAAGGAGCATGTGTTGGTAAGTCTGGGTGAGCCATCACCATGGTAACGCTGGGTGAGCCATCACCATGGTAACGCTGGGTGAGCCATCACCATGGTAACGCTGGGTGAGCCATCACCATGGTAACACTGGGTGAGCCTGGATGAGCCATCACCATGGTAACGCTGGGTGAGCCATCACCATGGTAACGCTGGGTGAGCCTGGATGAGCCATCACCATGGTAACGCTGGGTGAGCCATCACCGTGGTAATGCTGGGTGAGCCATCACCGTGGTAACGCTGGGTGAGCCATCACCATGGTAACGCTGGGTGAGCCATCACCGTGGTAACGCTGGGTGAGTCATCACCATGGTAACGCTGGGTGAGCCATTACCGTGGTAACGCTGCGTGAGCCATCACCGTGGTAACGCTGGGTGAGCCATCACCGTGGTAACGCTGCAAGAGCCATCAGGGTGAGCCATCACCGTGGTAACGCTGGGTGAGCCATCACCGTGGTAACGCTGGGTGAGCCATCACCGTGGTAACGCTGCGTGAGCCATCACCGTGGTAACGCTGCGTGAGCTATCACCATGGTAACGCTGTGTGAGCCATCAGATTACAAAAGGACAATAGTGGAAAAGTGCTTTTAGTGGAATGACTCCTTTAACTAGTTAACCAGTGCACCATTTAGTTTTTTTTTTACATATTTTATTATTTTATGTTTTTCTATTTCATATACATTTTTAAATATTTAATAATTGTATATTTTTATATTTTATATATATATATTTATATTTGTTTGGAAGGTGGGAGGACACAGAGAAGCAGTTAATCTATCAGTGCATGTGTTTGGATGGTGGGAGGAGCTTTATAATCAGCTGATCATTTGGATCAGCTGTGTTTTGGGGGGGGGGTCATTGAAAACATGCAGGACAGGTTGAAATAAAATAGAAGGACTGAAGTCAAAGTGTAAATGAGGTGAAAAGTGATTGTGTAAAGGGGAAGTTTATTTCATAAATACATGATGTAAAGAGCTTTTTATTCACTCACAAGGTCAAAGGTCACAGTTTGCACAGATAAGACTCATTCACATTGGGGGTTAAAGGTCACAGTTTCCCAGAAAGCTGTTTCATTTTTCTTTAATTAATTTCATGCAGTTAAAGTAGGTCATGTGATGCCTTTTGCCAGGGTCGTGACCAAGTGCGGTGTGTGTGTTTCCATGAACACACGCATTCACAGGTCCTCGGTTTCACCCTCGAAGGGAACGTCCAGGTCCATGTGGACGCCGGTGCAGTCGTCGCTGCAGACCCAGCCAATGGGCGTGCGGTTGAAGGACGGGCGCGAGCGGATGTCGGCCTGCAGACTCGGCAGAGGCTCCACCTCCTCAGTGACTGCGTGCACCTCCGGCAGTTCAAAGGTCAGTGACTTCAAGGCTTTATCCAAACCGCCAAAGGGCAACGCCGTCCTGGAGGAGAGAGAAGAGGTTATTTCATTTTGAAATGTGGGCAGAGCTAAGGGAAATGGAGGATTAAAACTGACAAAATGACAGAAGTAAATAAATCTATCATTAATTAAATATGTAATTAATTAGAATGTGAATTTTTTATATATATATATATATATATATATATATATAGTCAGTCAGTCTAGGTAAACTATGACAAAAACTGTGCAATAATACATATACAAATATTCAACAACAGTTAAATTCAACAAATTCGGGAAACAATTCATTTGATCAGTTTTTGAGCAGGTGTTTGCGCATAGCAGATGATTGTCAGTGATGTCTTTTTTCGTCTTCGTGGTTTTCCGTTTCAGTGAACCGCTTTGACACCTTCCCGCACTACCTTGCGCCATCCAGCCCAGTCATTTACTAGTGTCTCTAGCTGTTGGTAGCCGATACCCGCCAGGCCCAAGCGACGTTTCACAGTGTCCCTGTACCGCAACTGTGGTCGACCTCAGGGCCTTGTGTGCTTCTTCAGTTCAGAGAACAGCAGGGCCCACAGCAGGCGTTCTTCCGCCATCCTGATGACCTGCCCGGTCCATCTGAGTTCGCTTCCATAGCTGGCATGTCCACCTGCGTCAGGAGTTCAACATTACTAACACGGTCTTTCCATGTGATACCCATCAGGCCGCGTAGGTGGTGCTGGACCAGGACAGACAGTCGTACATTAGTGCGGTCAACACAACAACCCTCTAGACATTTAACTTTGTGTTCAGTCGAATGCACTTGACACTCCACAGCCTGTCCTTTAGGCGTGCAAAAGCAACTGAGGCAGCCCACACCAATGCATCAACCTCACAATCCATGGAGTTATCAGCTGTCACTGTAGAT
>CM035796.1:51758455-51780955 GCA_020466265.1 Siphamia tubifer
TGACAACACTGGAACATAATAACTGACAACACTGGAACATTCTGGACCATAATAACTGACAACACTGGAACATTCTGGAACATAATAACTGACAACACTGGAACATTCTGGAACATAATAACTGACAACATTGGAACATTCTGGAACATAATAACTGACAACATTGGAACATTCTGGAAAATAATAACTGACAACATTGGAACATTCTGGAACACGATTACTGACAACACTGGAACATTCTGGAACATAATAACTGACAACACTGGAACATTCTGGACCATAATAACTGACAACACTGGAACATTCTGGACCATAATAACTGACAACACTGGAACATTCTGGAACATAATAACTGACAACACTGGAACATTCTGGACCATAATAACTGACAACACTGGAACATTCTGGAACATAATAACTGACAACACTGGAACATTCTAGAACATAATAACTGACAACACTGGAACATTCTGGAACATAATAACTGACAACACTGGAACATTCTGGACCATAATAACTGACAACACTGGAACATTCTGGAACATAATAACTGACAACACTGGAACATTCTGGAACATAATAACTGACAACACTGGAACATTCTGGAACATAATAACTGACAACATTGGAACATTCTGGAACATAATAACTGGCAACATTGGAACATTCTGGAAAATAATAACTGACAACATTGGAACATTCTGGAACACGATTACTGACAACACTGGAACGTTCTGGAACACGATTACCGACAACATTGGAACATTCTGGAAAATAATAACTGACAACACTGGAACATTCTGGACCATAATAACTGACAACACTGGAACATTCTGGGACATAATAACTGACAACACTGGAACATAATAACTGACAACATTGGAACATTCTGGAACATAATAACTGACAACATTGGAACATTCTGGAAAATAATAACTGACAACATTGGAACATTCTGGAAAATAACTGACAACATTGGAACATTCTGGAACACGATTACTGACAACACTGGAACATTCGTGGAACATAATAACTGGCAACATTGGAACATTCTGGAACACGATTACTGACAACACTGGAACATTCTGGAACACGATTACTGACAACACTGGAACGTTCTGGAACACGATTACCGACAACATTGGAACATTCTGGAACACGATTACTGACAACACTGGAACATTCGTGGAACATAATAACTGGCAACATTGGAACATTCTGGAACACGATTACTGACAACACTGGAACATTCTGGAACACGATTACTGACAACACTGGAACGTTCTGGAACACGATTACCGACAACATTGGAACATTCTGGAAAATAATAACTGACAACACTGGAACATTCTGGAAAATAATAACTGACAACATTGGACCATAATAACTGACAACACTGGAACATTCTGGAACATAATAACTGACAACATTGGAACATTCTGGAAAATAATAACTGACAACATTGGAACATTCTGGAACACGATTACTGACAACATTCGAACATTCTGGAACATAATAACTGACAACATTGGAACATTCTGGAACACGATAACTGACAACACTGGAACATACTGGAAAATAATAACTGACAACATTGGAACATTCTGGAACACGATAACTGACAACACTTGAACATTCTGGAACATAATAACTGACAGCACTGGAACATTCTGGAACACGATAACTGACAACACTGGAACATTGTGCAACACGATTACAGACAACATTGGAACATTCTGGAAAATAATAACTGACAACATCGGAACATTCTGGAACACGATTACTGACAACACTGGAACATTCTGGAACACGATTACTGACAACACTTAGAACATTCTGGAAAATAATAACTGACAACACTGGAACATTCTGGAAAATAATAACTGACAACATTGGACCATAATAACTGACAACACTGGAACATTCTGGAACATAATAACTGACAACATTGGAACATTCTGGAAAATAATAACTGACAACATTGGAACATTCTGGAAAATAATAACTGACAACACTGGAACATTCTGGAACATAATAACTGACAGCACTGGAACATTCTGGAACACGATAACTGACAACACTGGAACATTGTGCAACACGATTACAGACAACATTGGAACATTCTGGAAAATAATAACTGACAACATCGGAACATTCTGGAACACGATTACTGACAACATTCGAACATTCTGGAACACGATTACTGACAACACTGGAACATTCTGGAACATAATAACTGACAACATTGGAACATTCTGGAACACGATAACTGACAACATTGGACCATAATAACTGACAACACTGGAACATTCTGGAACATAATAACTGACAACACTGGAACATTCTGGAACATAATAACTGACAACATTGGAACATTCTGGAAAATAATAACTGACAACATTGGAACATTCTGGAAAATAATAACTGACAACACTGGAACATTCTGGAACATAATAACTGACAACATTGGAACATTCTGGAACACGATAACTGATAACACTGGAACATTCTGGAACACGATTACTGACAACACTGGAACATTCTGGAACATAATAACTGACAACATTGGAACATTCTGGAACACGATAACTGATAACACTGGAACATTCTGGAACATAATAACTGACAACATTGGAACATTCTGGAACACGATAACTGACAACACTGGAACATTCTGGAACATAATAACTGACAACATTGGAACATTCTGGAAAATAATAACTGACAACATTGGAACATTCTGGAACACGATTACTGACAACATTCGAACATTCTGGAACACGATTACTGATAACACTTGAACATTCTGGAACATAACTGACAACATTGGAACATTCTGGAACACGATAACTGATAACACTGGAACATTCTGGAACATAATAACTGACAACATTGGAACATTCTGGAACACGATAACTGATAACACTGGAACATTCTGGAACATAATAACTGACATTGGAACATTCTGGAACACGATAACTGACAACACTGGAACATACTGGAAAATAATAACTGACAGCACTGGAACATTCTGGAACACGATAACTGACAACACTGGAACATTCTGGAACACGATTACAGACATTATTGGAACATTCTGGAAAATAATAACTGACAACATCGGAACATTCTGGAACATGATTACTGACAACATTGTAATATTCTGGAAAATAACTGACAACATTGGAACATTCTGGAACATGATTACTGACAACACTGGAACATTCTGGAGCACGATTACTGACAACATTGGAACATTCTGGAAAATAATAACTGACAACACTGGAACATTCTGGAGCACGATAACTGACAACATTGGAACATTCTGGAAAATAATAACTGACAACACTGGAACATTCTGGAACACGATTACTGACGACACTGGAACATTCTGGAACACGATTACTGACAACATTGGAATATTCCGGAAAATAATAACTGACAACACTGGAACATTCTGGAACACGATAACTGACAACACTGGAACATTCTGGAAAATAATAACTGACAACATTGGAACATTCTGGAACATAATAACTGACAACATTGGAACATTCTGGAAAATAATAACTGACAACATTGGAACATTCTGGAACATAATAACTGACAACATTCAAACATTCTGGAACACGATTACTGACAACATTCAAACATTCTGGAAAATAATAACTGACAACACTGGAACATTCTGGAACACGATTACTGACAACACTGGAACATTCTGGAACATGATTACTGACGACACTGGAACATTCTGGAACACGATTACTGACAACATTGGAATATTCCGGAAAATAATAACTGACAACACTGGAACATTCTGGAACACGATAACTGACAACACTGGAACATTCTGGAACACGATAACTGACAACACTGGAACATTCTGGAACATAATAACTGACAACATTGGACCATAATAACTGACAACACTGGAACATTCTGGAACATAATAACTGACAACATTCAAACATTCTGGAACACGATTACTGACAACATTCGAACATTCTGGAACACGATTACTGACAACACTGGAACATTCTGGAACATAATAACTGACAGCACTGGAACATTCTGGAACACGATAACTGACAACACTGGAACATTCTGGAACATAATAACTGACAACATTGGAACATTCTGGAACACGATAACTGATAACACTGGAACATTCTGGAACATAATAACTGACAATATTGGAACATACTGGAAAATAATAACTGACAGCACTGGAACATTCTGGAACACGATAACTGACAACACTGGAACATACTGGAAAATAATAACTGACAGCACTGGAACATTCTGGAACACGATAACTGACAACACTGGAACATTCTGGAACATAATAACTGACAACATTGGAATATTCTGGAACATAATAACTGACAACATTGGAACATTCTGGAACATAATAACTGACAACACTGGAACATTCTGGAACACGATAACTGACAACACTGGAACATTCTGGAACATAATAACTGACAACATCGGAACATTCTGGAACACGATTACCGACAACATCGGAACATTCTGGAAAATAATAACTGACAACATCGGAACATTCTGGAACATGATTACTGACAACATTGTAACATTCTGGAAAATAACTGACAACATTGGAACATTCTGGAAAATAATAACTGACAACACTGGAACATTCTGGAACATGATTACTGACAACACTGGAACATTCTGGAACATAACTGATAACACTGGAACATTCTGGAACACGATAACTCAGTAAATCCACCCTGAAAAGACCAAAATCTGACTTTTTATCAGTGGGTGATGTCATCGCTAGAGCATGAGAGAAGAAAAAATTAAGCTGAAAAATGTCTCAATAACTCGTCCTCACGGCAAAACCATAAATAGTAGACAAACAATCTTTTCCACAAATGTTGCCATGGTTGTGAGAATTCAAACAAACCAGGGTTTGAAGATCTAGCTCTTTTTAAAGTGAAATGACAGGAACCTGTTTGGGATGATGTCAGGGATTTCTGTCAATAGACTTCTATTGGAAAAATCATTTCTGTCTCATGTTGAGTTCAGTGTTTTTCAAATTGTTCTAACTCACTTATTTTTCACAGTACACACATAAAAAGTACATGTACTTGTTCCTCACACCCTCCTGTCACTCATCATCAACTTTGTTTTCACCAATTATTCTACATCCCTCTAAAACGTACCAACAGGTCCCATTCACTTTGAATGGACGTTCCCAGCCTTCTGCGGGAGGATTTTTTTTCGATAACCACCTGCTACCAATGGCAACAAGTTTTGTCACTTCAGATTGATGGCACCATATCACTCCGCAGGTAGTTCGGCCACTTTGAAAGTAAATATTGTCTATGTTGTAACGACTATTTTATCCAATAGTACGAGCAGGAATAAACTGTAATAACCAGCAATAAACTAATAATCCTAGAATAAGAGGAATAATGTATTGACCATGCGTTACTATCGAAAAATATTCCCCTTTGGGGCAGAACAACACCCCTCTGCCTTTGGCGTCGGGGAGCTTGAACATATTTAACATTTAAACATATAATAACTGACATATTTAACAATTAAACATATAATAACTGACATATTTAACATTTAAACATATAATAACTGACATATTTAACAATTAAACATATAATAACTGACATATTTAACATTTAAACATATAATAACTGACATATTTAACATTTAAACATATAATAACTGACATATTTAACATTTAAACATATAATAACTGACATATTTAACAATTAAACATATAATAACTGACATATTTAACATTTAAACATATAATAACTGACATATTTAACATTTAAACATATAATAACTGACATATTTAACAATTAAACATATAATAACTGACATATTTAACATTTAAACATATAATAACTGACATATTTAACAATTAAACATATAATAACTGACATATTTAAGCACATGTTGAGTGTAAATGCTTTTTGCTCATCCACGTCGTCCATCTGAGCTCCAGTGAAACCTGATCCACATGTTAATGTTAGCGTTAGGGTTAGATTTAAGACGTGTTTAAAGAATATTCACTGGAGTTTGTTCTTCAGGCACGTGTTAAATGTCAAATATCCCACCTTAAATATGTCTAATCAATAGATTTCCACCTTAAATATGTCTAATCAATAGATTTCCACCTTAAATATGTCTAATCAATAGATTTCCACCTTAAATATGTCTAATCAATAGATTTCCACCTTAAATATGTCTAATCAATAGATTTCCACCTTAAATATGTCAAACTGATGCAGATTCACTTCCTTCCACCACATGTTGAGTTGAAATTCTTTCATTTTGGTTTAAATTTAAACCTAACATCACATTTTTTAAGGTCACTCCAGTGTTTTAGTGTAAAACCAATCGTTCTCTACAGAAATAAAAAGCCCAGATCATCCACAAACGCTCCAGACGTGCGTCTCCTTCTTACCTTAGACTGTGGTAACCGTGGTAACGACCCAGAACAGGTGGAATCTATAAATTCACAGGTAGATTTTCCCAGAAGCCACGGTGGCGTACCTGCCCTGCTCTGAGCCTGGACACTCTGACACCCAAACCAGCCTGCACCACTGAGGGGGTGGGGGGGGGGGGCAGACCTATGCACCAGGGGGCAGTTCCAGAGGTACGAACCAGAGACCTGGGGGGGTGGGGGGTTTGGTTTCAAGAAAAACAAACACTTAAAGAAACCAATTAAATAACTAGTATTCAGAGAATGCCTTAGCCCGCCCCTAACGCCTTAGCCCGCCCCTAACGCCTTAGCCCGCCCCTAACGCCTTAGCCCGCCCCTAATGTGTTAGTCCGCCCCTAAAGCCTTAGCCCGCCCCTAACGCCTTAGCCCGCCCCTAACGCCTTAGCCCACCCCTAACGCCTTAGCCCACCCCTGAAGCCTTAGCCCACCCCTAACACCTTAGCCCACCCCTGAAGCCTTAGCCCACCCCTAACGCCTTAGCCCACCCCTGAAGCCTTAGCCCACCCCTAACGCCTTAGCCCACCCCTGAAGCCTTAGCCCACCCCTAACGCCTTAGCCCACCCCTAACGCCTTAGCCCACCCCTAACGCCTTAGCCCGCCCGTAACGCCTTAGCCCGCCCCTAACGCCTTAGCCCGCCCCTAACGCCTTAGCCCGCCCCTAACGCCTTAGCCCGCCCCTAACGCCTTAGCCCACCCCTAACGCCTTAGCCCACCCCTGAAGCCTTAGCCCACCCCTAACGCCTTAGCCCACCCCTAACGCCTTAGCCCACCCCTAACGCCTTAGCCCACCCCTAACGCCTTAGCCCGCCCCTAACGCCTTAGCCCGCCCCTAACACCTTAGCCCACCACTAACGCCTTAGCCCACCCCTAACGCCTTAGCCCGCCCCTAACGCCTTAGCCCGCCCCTAACACCTTAGCCCACCACTAACGCCTTAGCCCACCCCTGAAGCCTTAGCCCACCCCTAACGCCTTAGCCCGCCCCTAACGCCTTAGCCCACCCCTAACGCCTTAGCCCGCCCCTAACGCCTTAGCCCGCCCCTAACGCCTTAGCCCACCCCTAACGCCTTAGCCCGCCCCTAACGCCTTAGCCCGCCCCTAACGCCTTAGCCCGCCCCTAACGTGTTAGTCCGCCCCTAAAGCCTTAGCCCACCCCTAACGCCTTAGCCCGCCCCTAACGCCTTAGCCCATCCCTAACGCCTTAGTCCAGCCCTAATGCCTTAGCCCACCCCTAACTTCTTAGCCCACCCCTAACGTCTTAGCCCGCCCCTAACGCCTTAGCCCGCCCCTAATGTGTTAGTCCGCCCCTAATGTGTTAGTCCGCCCCTAAAGCCTTAGCCCACCCCTAACGCCTTAGCCCGCCCCTAACACCTTAGCCCGCCCCTGACGCCTTAGCCTGCCCCTAACTTCTTAGCCCGCCCCTAAAGCCTTAGCCCACCAGGTCAAGGTCATTAGTGGTGGAGGGTCACCTTTGACCTCGAGAGATCTGAAAAACTATTGGTCGTAGGTGATAACGCCAATTATGAGAATTCTATAAATCCCCCCAACACTGTGGTAAAGGTTGTTCCAGTCTGACTGCTGGGTCAAAGGTCCAGCACCTCATAGTTCAGTACCTCATAATTAAGTACCTTTAGTCCAGTACCCCATAGTTCAGTACCCCATAGTCCAGTACCTCTTAATCCAGAACCCCATAGTCCAACACCTCATAGTCCAGTACCCCATAGTCCAACACCTCATAGTCCAGTACCCCATAGTCCAACACCTCATAGTTCAGTACCTGATAGTCTAGTACTCCATAGTCCAATGCGTCATAGTCCAGTACCCCATAGTCCAGCACCTCATGGTCCAACACCTCAGAGTCCAGCACCTCAAAGTCCAGAACCCCATAGTGCAGCACCTCATAGACCAGCACATCGTAGTCCAGCAGCTCACAGTTAAGTACCTTTAGTTCAGCAACCCGTAGTTCAGTACCTCATAGTCCAGCACCGCATGGTCCAGTACCTCATAGTCCAGGACCTCATAGTCCAGTAGCTCATAGTCCAGGACCTCGTAGTCCAGTACCTCATAGTCCAGGACCTCATAGTCCAGCACCTCATAGTTCAGTACCTTATAGTCCAGTACCCCATAGTCCAGCGCGTCATAGTCCAGCACCTCATATTTCAGCATCTAATAGTTCAGTACCCCATAGTCCAGTACCCAATAGTCCAGCACCTCATTGTTCAGTACCTCATAGTCCAGTACCCAATAGTCCAGCACCTCATTGTTCAGTACCTCGTAGTCCAGTACCCCATAGTTCAGTACCCCATAATTCAGAACCTCATAGTCCAGCACCTCATAGTCCAGCACCTCATAGTTCAGTTCCTCTTAGTCCAGCGCCTCATAATCCAGTACCCCATAGTTCAGTACCCCATACTCCAGCACCTCATAGTTCATTACCTCATAGTCCAGTACCCCATAGTCCAGCACCTCATAGTTCAGTACCTCATATCCAGTACCCCATAGTCCAGCACCTCACAGTCCAGTACCCCATAGTCCACACCTCATAGTTCAGTACCTGATAGTCCAGTACGCCATAGTCCAGTGCGTCATAGTCCAGTACCCCATAGTCCAGGAACTTTCAGTCCAGCACCTCATAGTTCAGGACCCCATAGTTAGGTCCCTTATAGTTCAGGACCTCATAGTCCAGTACCACATAGTTAAGTACCTTACAGTCCAGTATCTGATAGTCCAGCACCTCATAGTCCAGAACCTCATAGTCCAGAACCCCATATTCCAGCACCTCATAGTTCAGTACCTGATAGTCCAGTGCCTCATAGTCCAGTACCCCATAGTCCAGCACTTCATAATTCAGTACCTTATAGTCCAGTACGCTATAGTCCAGCGTGTCATAGTCCAGTACCTCATTGTCCAGCACCTCATAGTCCTGTACCCCATAATTCAGTACCTGATAGTCCAGCACCTCATAGTTAAGTAGCTTATAGTCCAGTACCCCATAGTTCAGAAAATCATGGTCCAGCACCTGATAGTCCAGCACCTCATGGTCCAGTACCCCATAGTTCAGTACCTTGTAGTCCAGGACCTCATTGTCATGTTCTGTACCTTGTACTTTCTGTTTTCTTCTCTGTCTGCATGTTTTTTCTGCTCTGTGTTTCTCTCTGTATTTCACCTTTCACCTCTTTCTGTTTCCCTTCATGATTTGATTATGCGAGTCACCTGATGGACCCAGGTGTGTTCATCAGGTGAGGAGCATATAAACCCGCATTCTGGTCTGAAACCATCGCCAGATTATCATGACCTGTTCCTCTGATTTTCCCGCAACCTATGTTACCTGTTTTCCGTGTACCAGTCCCGTTTCTGTCCGACCTCTGTTTTCTGCCTGTGATCTCTGCCTGCCTTTTCTGATACTGAACCTGGACTGGACCCTGTTACACATCTCGCCGCCTGCCCTGACCCTGGAACGAACACCGACCCTGATCCCAGCTGCCTGCCCCGACCCCGGAACGGACCCCGATTACGAGACCCGCCGCCAGCCCCGACCTTGGACCGGAACCGACCTGAATCCAGTCTCGCTCCTGGACCAGAGGAGATCTTCCGTGCTCCGCCTGGATAAGTACATTCCAGCCCAGAGAGACTTTAAAGGGGACATTTCCTCATTTATCTGTATTGTGTTTCTAAGTAGTGTAAGAATAAAATACTGCTTGGACTTTTACGCACGCCTCCTGTTTTGCACTTGGGTTCTCTGCGGTCCGTTACACTCATAGTCCAATACCTCATAGTCCAGTACCCAATAGTCCAGGACCTCATAGTTCAGTACCTCATAGTTAGGTGCCTTATAGTCCAGGACCTCATAGTCCAATACCACATAGTTCAGTACCTTATAGTCCAGGACCTCATAGTTCAGTACCCCATAGTTAGGTGCCTTATAGTCCAGGACCTCATAGTCCAATACCCCATAGTTCAGTACCTCATAGTCCAGCACCTGATTGTCCAGCACCTCATACTTCAGTACCTCTTAGTTTAGTACCTCATAGTCCAGCACCTCGTCAGGTACACTGTAGATTTTGCAGTGTTAATTTGGAGACAATGGGACCAAATACACTCTAGAAGAAGTTAAATAAACTCTCTAAGTGTTGATTTAACACTGCAAAATTTACTGTGTACTCTACAGCCCAGGCACCTCATAGTCCAGGACCTCATAGTCCAGTACCCCATAATTCAGCACCTCATAGTCCAGCACCTCATAGTTCAGTACCTAATAGTCCAGCTCCTCATCATCCAGTACCTCATGGTTCAGTACCTCATAATCCAGCATCTCATAGTTCAGAACGTCATCGTCCCGTACCTCATTGTCCAGCTTCTGATAGTTTAATACCTGATAGTCCAGGACCCCTTAGTTCAATACCTCATAGTCCAGCACCTCATTGTCCAGCACCGCATGGTCCAGCATCTCATAGTACAGTACCCGAGAGTTAGGTAGTCAAGGACCTGATAGTCCACTACCTCAGAGTTCAATTTCTCATAGTTCAGCACCTCATAGTCCAGTATCTCATAGTCCAGGACCCGAGAGTTAGGTAGTCAAGGACCTCATAGTCCACTACCTCAGAGTTCAATTTCTCATAGTTCAGCACCTCATAGTCCAGAACCTCATAGTTAAGTACCCCATAGTTCAGTACCTTATATTTCAGCACCTCATAGTCCAGTACCACATTGTTCAGTACCTCATTGTCCAGCTCCTCAAGTCCAGTACCCTACAGCCCGGCACTTCATAGTTCAGTACCCCATAGTTCAGTACCTCATAGTCCAGTACCCCATTGGTCAGTTCCCTCATAGTCCAGCACCTCATAGTCCAGTACCCCATTGTTTAGTACCCCTTAGTTAGGTACCTCATAGTCCAATACCCCATTGTCCAGCACCTCATAGTTCAGTCCCTCATAGTTCAAATACCTAGGCACAGTTCTAGACTCCCAGTTGAGCTTCTCTGGTAACACAGAGTATATTTACAAGAAATGTTCCCAGCGACTTTGTCTACTCAGAAAGCTGAAAAGCTTCAGTGTTAGTCAGCAGGTCCTAGGACTTGTGTACAAAACCATGATTGAGAGTGTTTTGACATTTCACCTGTCTGCCTGGTTTGGTCATCTAAACTGTAAATTCTTGAACAAACTGTCTAGGATTGTGTCAATGGATAGTAAAATCATTGGCAAGCCCCAAAAGGCCCTGAGCCTATTATACAAGGAGAGGGTGAGGAAGAAAGCCCTGAGCATCATAGCCCATAGCTCCCATCCTCTCTCCAGAGAGTTTGTGCTTTTGAACTCTGGTAGGTGCTACAGAGTCCCCCTAGCGACCAAAAATATTTATAAGAAGTCTTTTGTCCCCAGAGCAGATGACCTACTGCATGATGGTTTTTTAATGTTGGTCTACCTTTTCTTAGTGCTGTTGTTTCATTTTTCTATGATGTGATCCTCACTGTTGTATTGTACCCTTAATGTCTTGTCTGTATGTATTTTTGGTGAGCCAAAGATGAATTTCCACCTTGGTGGACAATAAAGATCTATTATTATTATTATTATTATTATTATTATTATTATTATTATTATTATTATTATTATTATTATTCACCACCTCGTAGTCTAGCACCTCATAGTCAAGTTCCCTATAATCTAGAACCTCATAGTTCAGGACCTCATCGTCCTGTAACCCATATTTCAGTACCTGATAGTCCAGTACCCCTTACTTGAGTATCTCTTAGTCCAGCACCTGATATTCCTGTAACCCATAGTCCAGCACATCATAGTCAAGTTCCCTATAATCCAGAACCTCATAGTTCAGGACCTCATAGTCCTGTAACCCATATTTCAGTACCTGATAGTCCAGTACCCCTTACTTGAGTATCTCTTAGTCCAGCACCTGATATTCCTGTAACCCATAGTCCAGCACATCATAGTCCAGCACCCCATAGTCCAGCACCACATAGTCCAGTACCCCATAGTCCAATACCTAATAGTCCTGTACCCCATATTTCAGTACCTCATAGTCCACCACCTCATAGACCTGTACCGTATATTCCAGCAGCTCATAGCTCAGTAGTTCAGTCCAGCGTGCGACACTGTAATTAGACGCGTCCAGGATACAGACGTCAGTCAGAGACATAAAATAACAGGAAGTTTACTTTTTTAAAAACATGTTCTGACCTGGAGACGAACTCTAACCTTTGACCTCCACTCAACTTAGATACAAAAGATCCCAAACAGTACTTTTTTTGGCCCACAGATGGTTAGCATGTTTCTACTAATGCTAAAGCTAATGCTAATTTGTTCATGCAGTGTTACTAAGCTAAAAGCATTGTTAGCAGCTTCATCACATGGACCTCATTAAACCCTATGGTGCATGAGTCTGGCCTGTGAGCCACATGTTTGACACCTGTTGCTAATATCAAAGTATTAGTAATATTTGCTATGTATTAATGCTAAAGATAATGCTAGCTCCACCTTAAAACAAAGAAAATTGGTCATCTTTATTCACATATTATATTATTTCACTTGCAGTTTACAAGGTAATCACCCCACTGATAATTTTCACTTTTTATCTGATAAATAATTTAAAGTTTGATTTATCAGAATCAGAGTGTGCTTTGTACTCTTCCAACTCAACAAGGTTTATAGTTAATGTGACATTTTATCTTCACTTAATGCTCCTTATAATCCAGTTCACCTGATGGTTTGGGAAATACAGTAAATAAATCATTAAACTTAAGATTGACAGTGATTATTCATGATCACTCACTATGTACTCCATTTTTTCCAGATACAGGTGTTGGTATACCTGCTGGGCATTGCTGCCTGTCGCACCTCCTCCAGTGCCGTTGGACAGGTGTACAGTGACACCTCGCAGAACACCTCTCTGGGCCATACCGGGTCATCAGCTGGGGACCACCACTCATCAACGTTTCGCTCCTTTAACCCCAGTACGTCTCATGGTGGCGGAGCGATGACAGGGATCTCTCCCTGCCACCCCCTGCTGATGCCCTAGGTGTTCGCCCCCCAGTTCTTCTGCTTCCTCCTCAGCCAAAGCCAAAAGCTGCCCTTCTCCGCCTCCTCAGCCAGCTCTCTCATGGCTCTCCGATGTTCTGCTCCTGTGCATCCCAGATCACGGAGAAGCCGCGCCGTTGATGAACCCACGAAGCCCCTACAGCCAACCTCCACGGGGCAGATGACCGCTTTCCAGCCAGCCTCCCTGCACTCCGCTGCCAGCTCGGAGTACTTCGCTCGCTTCCGCTCGTAAGCTGCCTCTACCCCTTCCTCCCAGGGGACAGTGAGCTCGACCAGGAGGACCGTCTTGCACGCCTCTGACCACATGACGAGGTCTGGCCGCAGAGATGTTGCCACAATCTCCCTGGGGAACTGGAGCTGCTTTCCCAGGTCGACTCTCATGGTCCACCCGTTCCCCGGTGAGAGGAGTCTTGCTGGATCTCGCTGATGGAATGGTCTGACGCCCTCTCCAGCCCTTGCAAACTGGATGGAAGGGCGTCCTGGAGTGGAAGGTCTGCTGTTGGCCTCCTTACGGCACGCCTCTGACACCTCTGCCAGCTTTTTCAGCACTTGGTCGTGCCGCCACCTGTAGCGGCCTTGGGACAGCGCTGTTGTGCAGCCTGACAGGATGTGCTGGAGACTTGCGTTGATGGTGTTGCACAGGGGACAGGTCTCCTCAGCACCAAACCATTGGTGGATGTTTCGGGGACAGGGCAAGGTGTCGTACGTCGCTCTGATCAGGAAGCTGAGCCTAGCTTGGGGAATCTTCCACAGGTCGGACCAGGACAAAGACCTGTCTGCGAGACCTTCCCACGACGCCCAACGCCCTTGCTGGCCCTGGGAAACCGCTTTCACGTTAAGGCGTTCCTGCTCGGTTCTTGCCACCTCTGCCACCACCATAGCTCTTTGCTCCTCTTTGGAAGCCTTGGACCAGAACACGGGAGTATCGCCTCTCCCAAGGCCTGCTCGCCCCTCCTGCACTCTGCCCACCAGCTCCCGGTGCTTCAGCCTGCTGATCGCCATGTCGACCTCTTCTTGGGCTTTCCACTTTCTTCCAGTTTTTATCTGGGTGCCTGCTGCTCTCACCAGCTGGTCAGTGGATTGCCTCAGCTCCAGCACCAGTCGGGCCTTCTCCTGCTTGTAGCCCACGCCGATGGATCGCAGTGGTAGTTGTAGTGCGTTCCTGCCGAAGAGCCCTACGTCGGAGAGGCATCTTGGCAGTCCCAACCACTTCCTGATGAACGTGTTAGCCAACCCGTCCATCTTGCTCACCACTGAGGAGGGGATTTCGCTCATCTTCAGCGGCCACATCACCCTTTGGTACAGCACAAACTGGTAACACCACACCTTGTACTTCCCGGGCAGTTGGCTTTGGTTGATCTTAGCCAGGCCGTCTGCGAGCTGCTTCCTCACCGTCTCCCCCATCTGCCTGTCAGAGAGCTCTGCTGTGTATGTACGCCCCAGGCTGCGCACAGGATGGTCTGCCAGCACAGGGATGTTCTCGCCGCCCGCGACAAAAATGGTGTTGTCGCTTCTGACTCCTTTCCTGATAGAGAGACTGCGTGACTTGGGGGGTTTGATCTTCATCCTCGCCCAGCTCACCAGCTCGTCTACCCTCTTCAGCAGTCGTTTCGTGCATGCTGCTGTCTGGAGAATGGTGGTGATGTCATCCATGAAGCCTCTCACTGCTGGTAGGCGTTGCCCTGATGGCAGTCTCACTCCTCCGACCATCTTCCTAGCCCCTATGAGGATGATCTCGAAGGCTGTGACAAACAGGATGGGTGAGATGGAACATCCCATGGCAATGCCTACCTCCAGCCGCTGCCAGCTTGTTGTAAAGTCCTGGTGGGTGCAGCACAACTGTAGGTCTCCAAAGTACTTGGCTACGAGGGCTCTGATGCAGGCCGGGACATGGAAGAAATCCAACGCGAACTCGATGAGTTGGTGGGGGACCGACCCGTATGCGTTGGCGAGGTCAAGCCACACCACATGCAGGTCACCTCTCTCTCGTTTCGCCCTTTGGATCTGCTCCCATATCACTGCGGAGTGCTCCACACAGCCTGGGAAACCTGGCACACCGGCCTTCTGGCAGCTGGTGTCGATAAAGCCGTTGCTTGTGAGGTAGCTGGTCAGTCTCTTGGCCAGGATGGAGAAGAAGATCTTCCCTTCAACATTCAGGAGGGCAATGCTCCTAAACTGGCTGATCGCACTGGAATTCTGCTCCTTTGGGATGAAAACTGTGACGGCTCTCTGCCACTCCGAAGGGATGACTTGGTTCTTCCATGCCACTCTTAGCAGGTTCCAGAGATGTCTCAGGACCCCTGGGCAGTGCTTGTACAGCTTGTACGGGATCCCGTTCGGGCCGGGTGCTGAGGCCGCTCTTGCCTTCCGGACCACCTCTGAAACCTCGCTAAGTTTGGGGAGAGCAGCATTGAAAAGGAAGGCTGGTGGAGCTGGGCGAGGAACATACCCAGGGGATCCCAGCGGCGTTGACCTCGCTGGGTCACTGTACTGCTCCTTGATGTGATCCTCCAGCTCAGTTTTGGTAATCTCCAGCTTTCCGCTTCTCTTGTCCTCTAGCAGCTGTCTTGCGTGGTTGAAGGGATTTTAAGAAGTTGCTCCTCTCTTTCTCCTTCCGCCTTCTTCGTTTGCGGATGCGCTCTGCCCTCCTCAGGCCGGCAAGATTTCTCCTCACCTCGTCCCACAGTGGCTTCAGGCCCTCCCTCTCCTCGCTGCTTGCCTTCCTCCACTGCTTTCGGAGTTGGCGCCGCCTCTTCACCAGCTGCTCAATCTCTCTCTCCCTCCTCCCCTTCTGCAGTGGGCCAGGTCTCCGTTTTTCGGCAGTTACTCCAAATCTGCCTCTGCATTCCTCATACAGGATTTCTCCGATGCGGTTCAGCTTGGATTCAACGTGGCCCCGTAGTGAGTGCTCCAGGATGACGCTGAGGTCTTCATCCAACCTCCGCCAGACCGCAACTTCGTTCGCCTTAGGCCATTTGACCCGTTGCCTCCTTCCCGGTTCTTTCATTTCTGTCCTCTGGCTCTGCTCCTGGTTGTTGGGGTTGCTCTGTGCTCTGTGTGTGTCTTCATTGGTGCCACCTTCAGAAGCATTGTCATCCACCTTGGGCCATCCTGTGTCCTCCTCCCGCCTCCCCTCAGCAACGATGGATCCCTCAGCGCTGTGGTTTGCGACCTGGCTTTGGGTTCCTCTTGTCTGACCTGCGGTTGCAGTGCAATGTTGCTGCTGGCCTCCCTCCATGCACTTCTTCCTTCCCTGGTGGATACGCAGCCCTCTGAAGGTGGTCACCTTCTGCCACCCACACCTGCATCTTCTCATGATCCGTAACTCGTTGTTTGTGTCCGTTCCAGTCGTTACCAAGAAATCCGTCTGCTGTGGCCCATCTTCCACCCCGCCTCTCGGAGGGCCATCGGGTTGTTCTTCCTTATTCTTCTTCGTAGTAGGTTAAGGGTGTCCCTTTTTTGGGGACTAGTGGGTGAGGTAACTAGCCTTCCACTCCCGGTGCAGACTTTCCTGCAGTCAACCAGTCTTTCCTGATCGTCTTCCAGACTTCCCTGGATGCCAACTGCCCTTTCGCAGTAGTCACTGGATTCCTCCAGATTGAACAATTCCAGATACAGGTGTTGGTATACCTGCTGGGCATTGCTGCCTGTCGCACCTCCATCAGGTGTAGGACACTATGTTTATAGATGATCATTTAGAATAACATGAAAAGGAAAGAGGGGTGTTGGCCTAGTGTTGGCCAACTCTTGACCTAGTCTTGCACAAATGTTGACCTAGTGTTCTCCTAGTGTTGACCTAGTGTAGTCCTAGTGTTTACCTGGTGTTGGGCTAGCGTTGGCCTAGTGATGGTGTAGTGTTGGCCTAGTGTTCACCTACTATTGGCCAAGTGTTCACCTAGTGTTGGCCTAGTGTTCACATAGTGTTGGCCTAATGTTGGCCTCGTGTTGGCCTAGTGTTCACCTAGTGTCGGCCAAGTGTTCACCTTGTGTTGGCCTAGTGTTCACCTAGTGTCGGCCTCGTGTTCATCTGGTGTTGACCTAGATTTGGCCTAGTGTTCACCTAGTGTTGGCTTAGTGGTTACCTAGTGTTGTCCTAGTATTGTCCTAGTTTTCACCTAGTATTGACCTATTGTTGGCCTAGTGTTCACCTGGATTTGGGCTAGAGTTGGCCCCGTGTTCGCCTTGTGTTCACCTGGTGGTGAGCTAGTGTTCACCTACTGTTGGCCTAGTTTCCACCTAGTGTTGGCCTAGTGTTGGCCTACTGTTGGACTAGTGTTCACCAAGTGTTGGCTTAGTGGTGGCGTACTGTTGGCCAAGTGTTGGCCTTGTGTTGGCCTACTGTTGGCCTAGTGTTGGTCTAGTATTCACTTAGTGTTGGCCTAGTGTTCACCTAGTGTTGCCCTAGTGTTAACCTAGTGTTGTCCGAGTGTTGGTCTAGTGCTGGACTAGTTTTGGCCTTCTATTGGCTTAGTGTAGCCTAGTGTTCACGAAGTGCTGGCCTACTGTTGGCCTAGAGTTGGCCTAGTGTTGGCCTAGTGTTCACCTACTGTTGGTCAAGTGTTCATCTAGTGTTGGCCTAGTGTTGGCCTAGTGTTCACCAAGTGTTGGCCTAGTCTTGCACAAGTGTTGGCCTAGTGTTCTCCTAGTGTTGACCTAGTGTAGTCCTAGTGTTCACCTGGTGTTGGGCTAGTGTTGGCCTAGTGATGGCGTAATGTTGGCCCATTGATGGCGTAGTGTTGGCCTAGTGTTCACCTAGTATTGGCCTAGTGTTCACCTAGTGTTGGCCTGTTGTTCACCTAGTGTTGGGCTAGTGTTGGCCTAGTGTTCACCTGGTGTTGGGCTAGTGTTGGCCTAGTGATGGCGTAGTGTTGGCCTAGTGTTCACCTAGTATTGGCCAAGTGTTCACCTAGTGTTGGCCTAGTGTTCACCTAGTGTTGGCCTAGTGATGGCGTTGTGTTGCCTAGTTTTCACCTAGTGTTCAGCTAGTCTTGGCCTAGTGTTCACATAGTGTTGTCCTATTGTTGGCCTAGTGTTCACCTAGGGTTGGCGTAGTGTTCACCTGGTGTTGGCCTAGCGTTCACCTTGTGTTGGCCTAGTGTTCATCTGGTGCTGACCTAGATTTGGCCTAGTGTTCACCTAGTGTTGGCCTAGTGTTGGCCTAGTGTTCACCAAGTGTTGGCCTAGTCTTGCACAAGTGTTGGCCTAGTGTTCTCCTAGTGTTGACCTAGTGTAGTCCTAGTGTTGGCCTAGTGTTCACCTGGTGTTGGGCTAGTGTTGAGCTAGTGTTGGCCTAGTGATGGCGTAGTGTTGGCCCAGTGATGGCGTAGTGTTGGCCTAGTGTTCACCTAGCATTGGCCTAGTGTTCACCTAGTGTTGGCCTGTTGTTCACCTAGTGTTGGGCTAGTGTTGGCCTAGTGTTCACCTGGTGTTGGGCTAGTGTTGGCCTAGTGATGGCGTAGTGTTGGCCTAGTGTTCACCTAGTATTGGCCAAGTGTTCACCTAGTGTTGGCCTAGTGTTCACCTAGTGTTGGGCTAGTGTTGGCCTAGTGTTGGCCTAGTGATGGCGTTGTGTTGCCTAGTTTTCACCTAGTGTTCAGCTAGTCTTGGCCTAGTGTTCACAGAGTGTTGTCCTATTGTTGGCCTAGTGTTCACCTAGGGTTGGCCTAGTGTTCACCTGGTGTTGGCCTAGTGTTCACCACGTGTTGGCCTAGTGTTCATCTGGTGCTGACCTAGATTTGGCCTAGTGTTCACCTAGTGTTGGCCTAGTGTTGGCGTACTGTTGGCCGAGTGTTGGCCTACTGTTGGCCTAGTGTTGGTCTAGGAGGAGATAGATAAATTCCAATGACAGCGAAAACGACGACTCAAAATTAAAAAAATTTCAATCCAAGATGGCGGACTTCCTGTTGGTTTATGGGCGTGGCCATCATTAGGAGTTGTTGTTCATCATCATATGACGGACATGTGTAAAGATTTTCATAGCTCTAACTTCACTAGGGTGTGATCTGGTATAATACAAACTATTTCACCTTTTCTAGGTGGCGCTGTAGTACTGTACTGTAGTACTGACTTTTATGAAAGCTATAAATACTTGCAATTTTTCACACTTCTGAGGTGTGTGCAAAATTTGGTGAGTTTTCAAATTAGAGGTCAAAGGGCAGACTCCCTTTGTGATCACAGCAGGACCTGGTTGTTGGAGAAAGGACTGAAACTTCAGGCAGCATTGGTCAGGATATCGAACACATGGTTTTCATCCCATGCCACCACATGTTAGAGCACAGACCTCCGCCAAGGCAGACCCCCTCACCCCAATCACTCCCAAAATGAAATCAGTTCTTCCTGTTCACATTTCCAACGTATCCTGAAAATGTCATCAAAATCCGTCCATAAGTTTTCAAGTTATCTTGAACACAGACAAACTGACAAACAGATAAACAGATGAACGCCGGCAAAAACATAACCTCCTTCACACAGGTATGTGTGTGTGTGTGTGTATGTAGGTGTGTGTGTGTGTCTGTGTGTGTGTGTGTGTGTGTGTGTGTGTGTATGTGTGTGTGTGTGTGTAACCCAGGTGATAAAACTTGTGCCTGCCTAGGATTTCTGCCCTTTACCTGTTAGCCACTCCCTGCGGTCCTCTTTGCGTGAGCGCAGCCAATCGGTGCGTCTCTTTAAAAAGTCACTGCATTCAGGGCAGTTATGCACAAACAGTCGGGGAAGCAGGACGCGAGAGGAGCTACAGGAGCCGTCTACCGTGCCAACGTGGAAGAAAGTGAAAGATTATATGTTGATTAAAATCGCGGAACTGGCCAGGTTCCAATTAATGATGGCGAGCTAAGGACCAGGCCCTAGAGCCTAAAAGAAATTGTCTAGCAAATCTGCTGAAGAAACTAGGAGCATCTCTCCTGCCAGGCCGGTAGGGGGCTCCTAGCAGCCCACAAACTCTCTCCCCCACTCGAACTCTCTCCCTTTGTCACCGGTCACTTCAATAACAATTTCTCCCTCACAAACAAGTTCACCCCCCTTTTTTTTGGACTGAACAATAGTAAACCCAGACGTGGGTTCTTTAAATGAACTGTGGGTGGGATTGGGAATCTCCGGGATTGTTTTCTTTGTGATATATTGAATTGTCAACTGTTTTATTGCAAATTGCTATTTTTTTTGTTGTATTAAGCACTGTAAATAATAACACCCAATTGTCTATTCAAAACTAAAATGTATGGTACCATCAAAATCAAATTTCTGTCTCCTGTCTCTCGCTCCATGAGCGATCCTAGCTTCTGATCACAAGCCTATAATAAACTGTGATATTCCTACAACTAAGGTAATACCCAATCATATTCTCCCATATATATAAGTAGTACTTGCTACATGTGTCTGTGTGTGTGTGTGTGTGTCTGTGCCATATGTGTGTGTGTGTGTAATGTGTGTCTGTGTGTGTGTTGTGTGTCTGTGTGTGTGTGTGTGTGTGTGTATGTGTGTGTGTGTCATTAACAGTGTGTGTGTGTGTGTCATTAACAGTGTGTGTGTGTGTGTGTCTGTGCCATATGTGTGTGTGTGTGTAATGTGTGTCTGTGTGTGTGTTGTGTGTCTGTGTGTGTGTCTGTGTGTGTGTTGTGTGTCTGTGTGTGTGTCTGTGTGCGTGTCTGTGTGTTGTGTGTGTGTGTGTATGTATGTGTGTGTGTCTGTGCCATATGAGTGTGTGTGTTATGTGTGTGTCTGTGTGCGTGTCTGTGTGTTGTGTGTGTGTGTGTGTGTGTATGTATGTGTGTGTGTGTGTCTGTGTGTGTGTGTTTGTGTGTGTGTATATATGTGTGTGTGTTTGTGTGTGTGTATATATGTGTGTGTGTTTGTGTGTGTGTGTGTCTGTGCCATATGTGTGTGTGTGTGTTATGTGTGTGTCTGTGCCATATGTGTGTGTGTTATGTGTGTGTCTGTGTGTGTGTGTGTGTGTTGTGTGTCTGTGGTTGCGTGTTGTGTGTGTGTGTGATGTGTGCGTGTCTGCGTGTGTATGTGTGTGTGTGTGTGTGTGTTTGTGTGTGTCTGTGTGTGTCTTGTGTCTGTCTGTGTGTGTCGTGTGTCTGTGTGTCTGTGTGTGGGTGTGTGGGTGTGTGTGTGTGTGTGTCTGTGTGTGTGTTGTGTGTGTGTGTTGAAATGTGTGTGTGTGTGTTGTGTGTCTGTGTGTGCGTGTTGTGTGTGTGTGTGTTGTGTGCGTGTCTGCGTGTGTGTCACTGTGTGTGTGTGATGTGTCTGTGTGTGTGTTTGTGTGTGTGTGTGTGTCTGTGCCATATGTGTGTGTGTGTTATGTGTGTCTGTGTGTGTGTTGTGTGTCTGTGTGTGTTGAATGTGTATGTGTGTGTTGTGTATCTGTGTGTGCGTGTTGTGTGTGTGTTGTGTCCATGTCTGCATGTGTGTTGTGTGTGTGTGTGTGTGTGTGTCTGTGTGTGTGTTGTGACTGTCTGTGTGTGTTGTGTGTGTCTGCATGTGTGTTATGTGTGTGTGTGTGTGTGTTGTGACTGTCTGTGTGTGTTGTGTGTGTGTGTGTTGTGTGTGTCTGTGCCATATGTGTTTGTGTGTGTGTTGTGTGTGTGATGTGTCTGTTTGTGTTGTGTCTGTCTTTGTGTGTTGTGTGTCTGTGTGTGTGTTTTGTGTGTCTGTGTGTGTGTTGTGTGTCTGTCTGTGTGTGTTGTGTGTGTGTCTGTGTGTGTGTGTTGTTTGTGTGTGTCACTGTGTGTGTGGGTTGTGTGTGTCTGTGTGTGTGTGTGTCTTTGTGTATGTGTTGTGTGTGTGTCACTGTGTGTGTTTGTTGTGTGTCTGTGTGTGTTTCTGTGTGTGTTGTCTGTGTGTCTGTGTGTCTGTGTGTCTGTGTGTCTTTGTGTCTTTGTGTATGTGTTGTGTGTGTGTCTGTGTGTGTGTGTTGTGTGTGTGTCTGTGTGTGTGTGTGTGTGTTGTTTGTGTGTGTCA
>CM035796.1:51785955-51788455 GCA_020466265.1 Siphamia tubifer
TGTGTGTGTGTCTGTGTGTGTTGTGTGTTGTGTGTCTATGTGTGTGTGTGTTGTGTGTGTCTGTGTGTGTGTGTGTCTATGTGTGTGTGTCTGTGTGTGTTGTGTGTATGTGTGTCTATGTGTGTGTGTGTGTGTGTGTTGTGTGTGTGTCTGTGTGTCTGTGTGTGGTGTGTGTGTCTATGTGTGTGTGTGTGTTAGTGTGTTGTGTGTGCGTGTCTATGTGTGTGTGTCTGTGTGTGTGTTGTGTGTGTGTCTGTGTGTGTTGTGTGTTGTGTGTCTATGTGTGTGTGTGTTGTGTGTGTCTGTGTGTGTGTGTCTATGTGTGTGTGTCTTTGTGTGTCTATGTGTGTGTGTGTCTGTGTGTGTTGTGTGTGTGTGTATTGTGTGTGTGTGTGTCTTCGTGTGTGTGTGTGTGTTGTGTGTGCGTGTCTATGTGTGTGTGTGTGTGTGTGTGTGTGTGTCTTTGTGTGTCTATGTGTGTGTTTGTAAGTGTGTATTGTGTGTGTGTGTGTGTGTGTCTATGTGTGTTTGTGTGTGTGAGATGTGTGTGTGTGTCTGTGTGTGTCGTGTGTCTGTGTGTTGTGTGTGTGTGTGTCTGTGTTGTATGTGTTTCTGTGTGTGTGTTGTTTGTGTGTTTCACTGTGTGTGTGTGTTTTGTGTGTCTGTGTGTGGGTTGTGTGTGTGTGTTGTGTGTGTGTGTCTTTTTGTGTGTCTGTGTGTTGTGTGTGTGTCTATGTGTGTGTGTTTGTGTGTCTGTGTGTGTGGTGTGTTGTGTGTCAATGTGTGTGTGTGTGTTTCTGTGTGTGTTTTGTGTGTGTGTCTATGTGTGTCTATGTGTGTCTATGTGTGTGTGTGTGTGTGTGTGTGTGTGTGTGTCTTTGTTTATCTATGTGTGTGTGTATCTATGTGTGTGTGTGTGTGTAGTTTGTGTGTCTGTGTGTCTTTGTGTGTGTGTCTCTGTGTGTGTCTGTTTGTGTGTGTTGTATGTGTGTCTGCGTGTGTTGTGTCTGTGTGTAAGTGTTGTGTGTCTGTGTGTGTGATGTGTGTGTGTTTGTCGTGTGTGTGTGTTTGTCGTGTGTCTGTGTGTTGTGTGTGTGTGTCTGTGTTGTATGTGTGTCTGTCTTTGTGTTGTTTGTGTGTGTCACTGTGTGTGTGTTTTGATGGTGTGTGTATGTTGTGTGTCTGTGTGTGTGTCTATGTGTGTGTGTGTGTGTGTATGTGTTTGTCTGTGTGTGTGTTTTGTGTGTGTGTCTGTTTGTGTGTCTGTGTGTGTGTCTATGTGTGTGTGTGTGTGTGTATGTGTCTATGTGTGTGTGTGTGTCTTTGTGTGTGTTGTGTGTGTCTGTTTGTCTGTCTGTGTGTGTTGTGTGTGTGTGTCTATGTGTGTGTCTGTGTGTGTTGTGTGTGTGTGTGTCTGTGTGTTGTGCGTGTGTGTCTATCTGTGTCTATGTGTGTGTGTGTGTTGTGTGTGTGTGTGTCTGTGTGTGTGTGTGTGTGTGTGTTATGTGTGTCTGTGTGTGTGTTATGTCTGTTGTGTGTGTTTTGTGTCTGTGTGTGTTGTGTGTGTTTCTGTGTGTGTTGTATGTGTGTGTGTCTGTGTGTGTGTGTGTGTGTTGTTTGTGTGTGTCACTGTGTGTGTATGTTGTGTGTGTCTGTGTGTGTTGTGTGTGTTTCTGTGTGTGTTGTGTGTCTGTGTCTGTGTGTCTTTGTGTATGTGTTGTGTGTTTCTGTGTGTGTTGTGTGTGTGTCTGTGTGTCTTTGTGTATGTGTTGTGTGTGTGTGTGTCTGTGTGTGTGTGTGTTGTTTGTGTGTGTCACAGTGTGTGTGTGTTGTGTGTGTCTGTGTGTTTCTGTGTGTGTTGTGTGTGTGTCTGTGTGTCTTTGTGTGTGTGTTGTGTTTGTGTCTGTTTGTGTGTTATATGTGTGTCTGCGTGTGTTGTGTGTGTCGTGTGTCTGTGTGTTGTGTGTCTGTGTCTGTGTTGTATGTGTGTAAGTGTGTGTGTTGGTGGTGGTGTGTGTTGGTGGTGTGTGTGTGTTGTGTGTCTGTGTGTGTTGTGTGTGTCTGTTTGTGTGTGTTGTTGGTGTGTGTCTGTGTGTTGTGTGTGTGTGTCTGTTTGTATTGTTTCTGTCTGTGTGTGTTGTGTGTGTGTGTGTTTTGTGTGTCTGTGTTTGTCTGTGTGTGTGTGTTGTGTGTGTGTGTGTGTTGTGTGTCTGTGTGTTTTGTGTGTGTGTGTGTTGTGTAAATGTGTGTGTCTATGTGTGTGTGTGTGTTGTGTGTGTGTCATTGTGTGTGTGTGTTGTGTGTGTGTCATTGTGTCTGTGTGTGGTGTGTGTGTTGTGTGTGTGTCTGTGTGTGTTGTGTGTTGTGTGTCTATGTGTGTGTGTGTTGTGTGTGTGTGTGTGTGTGTGTCTATGTGTGTGTGTCTGTGTGTGTTGTGTGTATGTGTGTCTATGTGTGTGTGTGTGTGTGTGTTGTGTGTGTGTCTGTGTGTCTGTGTGTG
>CM035796.1:51793455-51830955 GCA_020466265.1 Siphamia tubifer
GATGTGTGTGTGTGTGTCTGTGTGTGTCGTGTGTCTGTGTGTTGTGTGTGTGTGTGTCTGTGTTGTATGTGTTTCTGTGTGTGTGTTGTTTGTGTGTTTCACTGTGTGTGTGTGTTTTGTGTGTCTGTGTGTGTGTTGTGTGTGTGTGTCTGTTTGTGTGTCTGTGTGTGTTGTGTGTGTGTATGTGTGTGTGTTTGCGTGTCTGTGTGTGTTGTGTGTCAATGTGTGTCTATGTGTGTGTGTGTGTGTCTTTGTTTGTCTATGTGTGTGTGTATCTATGTGTGTGTGTGTGTGTGTAGTTTGTGTGTCTGTGTGTCTTTGTGTGTGTGTCTCTGTGTGTGTCTGTTTGTGTGTGTTGTATGTGTGTCTGCGTGTGTTGTGTCTGTGTGTAAGTGTTGTGTGTCTGTGTGTGTGATGTGTGTGTGTTTGTCGTGTGTGTGTGTTTGTCGTGTGTCTGTGTGTTGTGTGTGTGTGTCTGTGTTGTATGTGTGTCTGTCTTTGTGTTGTTTGTGTGTGTCACTGTGTGTGTGTGTGTTGATGGTGTGTGTATGTTGTGTGTCTGTGTGTGTTGTGTGTGTATCTGTTTGTGTGTTTTGTTGGTGTGTGTCTGTGTGTGTTGTGTGTGTGTCTTTTTGTGTTGTGTCTGTCTGTGTGTGTTGTGTGTGTGTGTGTTTTGTGTGTCTGTGTTTGTCTGTGTGTGTGTGTTGTGTGTGTGTGTGTGTCTGTGTTGTGTGTGTGTCTGTTTGTGTGTCTGTGTGTGTTTTGTGTGTGTCTATGTGTGTGTGTGTGTGTGTTGTGTGTGCGTGTCTATGTGTGTGTTTGTGTGTTGTGTGTGTGTGTGTTTGTGTGCCTGTGTGTGTTGTGTGTCTATGTGTGTGTGTGTGTGTGTGTTATGTGTGTCTGTGTGTGTTGTGTGTGTGTGTATGTCTATGTGTGTGTGTCTGTGTGTGTGTTGTGTGTCTATGTGTGTGTGTTTTGTGTGTCTTTGTGTGTCTGTGTGTGTGTGTTGTGTGTGTGTGTCTATGTGTGTGTGTGTGTGTTTTGTGTGTGTCTCTGTGTGTGTCTATGTGTGTTTTTGTCTGTGTGTGTGTGTGTCTATGTGTGTGTCTGTGTGTGTTGTGTGTGCGTGTCTATGTGTGTGTGTCTGTGTGTGTTGTGCGTGTGTGTCTATGTGTGTGTTGTGTGTGTGTGTGTATCTGTGTGTGTGTGTGTGTTGTGTGTGTCTGTGTGTTGTGTGTGTGTATGTGTGTGTGTGTGTGTGTTGTGTGTGCGTGTCTATGTGTGTGTGTCTGTGTGTATGTGTTGTGTGTGTTTTTGTGTCTGTGTGTGTTGTGTGTCTATGTGTGTGTGTGTTGTGTGTCTATGTGTGTGTGTGTTGTGTGTGTCTGTGTGTGTGCGTTGTGTGTGTCTATGTGTGTTGTGTGTGTGTGTGTCTATGTGTGTCTGTCTTTGTGTGTCTATGTCTGTGTGTGTGTGTGTTTTTTGTGTGCGTGTCAATGTGTGTATGTGTGTGTGTCTTTGTGTGTCTATGTGTGTGTGTGTGTGTGTTGTGTGTGTGTCTGTGTGTGTGTGTGTGTGTGTGTGTCTATGTGTGTTTGTGTGTGTGACATGTGTGTGTGTCTGTGTGTGTCTGTGTGTTGTGTATGCGTGTGTTGTGTGTCTGTGTGTCTGTGTTGTATGTGTTTCTGTGTGTGTGTTGTTTGTGTGTTTCACTGTGTGTGTGTGTTGTGTGTCTGTGTGTGTGTGTTTTGTGTGTCTGTGTGTGGGTTGTGTGTTGTGTGTGTGTGTGTGTGTGTCTGTGTGTCTGTGTGTGTTGTGTGTGTGTCTATGTGTGTGTTGTGTGTGTGTGTTTGTGTGTCTGTGTGTGTTGTGTGTTGTGTGTCAATGTGTGTGTGTGTGTGTGTCTGTGTGTGTGTGTGTTTCTGTGTGTGTGTGTGTGTTTGTCTTTGTTTGTCTATGTTTTTGTATCTATGTGTGTGTGTGTGTGTTGTTTGTGTGTCTGTGTGTCTTTGTGTGTGTGTTGTGTGTGTGTCTGTTTGTGTGTGTTGTATGTGTGTCTGCGTGTGTTGTGTTTGTCGTGTGTGTGTGTTTGTCGTGTGTCTGTGTTGTATGTGTGTGTCTTTGTGTTGTTTGTGTGTGTCACTGTGTGTGTGTGTTGATGGTGTGTGTATGTTGTGTGTCTGTGTGTGTTGTGTGTGTGTGTGTGTCTGTGTTGTGTGTGTGTCTGTTTGTGTCTGTGTGTGTTTTGTGTGTGTCTATGTGTGTGTGTGTGTGTTGTGTGTGTGTCTGTTTGTGTGCCTGTGTGTGTTGTGTGTTGTGTGTCTATGTGTGTGTGTGTGTTGTGTGTGTCTGTGTGTGTTGTGTGTGTGTGTGTGTCTATGTGTGTGTGTCTGTGTGTGTGTTGTGTGTCTATGTGTGTGTGTGTGTTGTGTGTGTCTGTGTGTGTTGTGTGTGTGTGTGTTTTGTGTGTGTGTCTATGTGTGTGTCTGTGTGTGTTGTGTGTGCGTGTCTATGTGTGTGTGTCTGTGTGTGTTGTGCGTGTGTGTCTATGTGTGTCTATATGTGTTTTGTGTGTGTGTCTATGTGTGTGTCTGTGTGTGTTGTGCGTGTGTGTCTATGTGTGTCTATGTGTGTCTATGTGTGTGTGTGTGTTGTGTGTGTCTGTGTGTGTTGTGTGTGTGTGTGTGTCTATGTGTGTGTGTCTGTGTGTGTGTTGTGTGTCTATGTGTGTGTGTGTGTTGTGTGTGTCTGTGTGTGTTGTGTGTGTGTGTGTTTTGTGTGTGTGTCTATGTGTGTGTCTGTGTGTGTTGTGTGTGCGTGTCTATGTGTGTGTCTGTGTGTGTTGTGCGTGTGTGTCTATGTGTGTCTATGTGTGTTTTGTGTGTGTGTCTATGTGTGTGTCTGTGTGTGTTGTGCGTGTGTGTCTATGTGTGTCTATGTGTGTCTATGTGTGTGTGTGTGTTGTGTGTGTATGTGTCTATGTGTGTGTGTCTGTTTGTGTGTCTGTGTGTTTTGAGTGTGTGTATGTGTGTGTGTGTGTGTGTTGTGTGTGTCTGTGTGTGTGTGTTGTGTGTGTCTATGTGTGTCTATGTGTGTCTATATGTGCGTGTCTATGTGTGTGTGTCTGTGTGTGTGTTGTGTGTGTTTTTGTGTCTGTGTGTGTTGTGTGTCTATGTGTGTGTGTGTGTGTGTGTTGTGTGTGTGTTCTGTGTGTCTGTGTGTGTGTTGTGTGTGTCTATGTGTGTTGTGTGTGTGTGTGTGTGTCTTTGTGTGTCTATGTGTGTGTGTGTGTGTGTGTGTTGTGTGTGTTTGTTTTGTGTGTGTCTTTGTGTGTGTGTGTGTGTTGTGTGTGCGTGTCAATGTGTGTGTGTGTTTGTTTGTCTGTTTGTGTTGTGTGTTGTGTGTCTTTGTGTGTGTGTGTTTTGTGCGTGTTGTGTGTGCGTGTCAATGTGTGTGTGTGTGTGTGTGTGTGTGTTTGTTTGTTTGTCTGTTTGTGTTGTGTGTTGTGTGTCTTTGTGTGTGTGTGTGTGTGTTGTGTGTGTGTCTGTGTGTGTGTGTGATGTGTGTGTGTGTGTGTGTGTGTGTGTGTGATGTGTGTGTGTGTGTGTGTGTGTGTGTGTGTGTGATGTGTGTGTGTGTGTGTGTGTGTGTGTGTGTGTGTGTGTGTGTGTGTGTGTGTGTGTGATGTGTGTGTGTGTGTGTGTGTGATGTGTGTGTGTGTGTGTGTGACAGGAAACAGTCGAACAGCTGATGTGACTCATGTCTATTTTTATATTTTTCCAGTGTCAGATTAAAACACACAAACACAAACTGATGTGATGTCAGTTTATTCAAAGAAAAACCTTCAGTTTTAGTGACAATAACAACATCGACACACTGTGATAAAAACACAAACACATTTTCCAAACAAACTGAAGAAGTGAAAAAACACATTTTTATAAACCCAAATATTGACCTTTAACCTTTAACCCTAAACTCATCTAAACTCTTTAAAAGACTTTCATTTACTCTTTCTGTTAAAACAACAATATTTATTGTCAAATGAACTTTAATTTCATTCATCATCGGCTAAAACTAACCTAATATTTGAAAATGAAGCAGTTTATCTATAAATCTGGCGCAAACACGACATAAAACAAAACAAATCTGTGTAAAAATGTGAAAAATAAAAACAAATTAAAACTGCAAGCAGTCTGAAAGGCCTTCGCTGTCCCATGTGACCGCCTCCCCTGACGACTGCCGCCCCTCGGCGACCGCCTCCCCTGACGACTGCCGCCCCTCGGCGACCGCCTCCCCTGACGACTGCCGCCCCTCGGCGACCGCCTCCCCTGACGACTGCCGCCCCTCGGCGACCGCCTCCCCTGGTGACCGCCTCCCCTGGTGACCGCCTCCTCTGGTGACCACCTCCCCTGGTGACCGCCGCCCCTGGTGACCACCTCCCCTGGTGACCGCCGCCCCTCGGCGACCGCTTCCCCTGGTGACTGCCTCTCCTGGTGACCGCCTCCCCTGGTGACCACCTCCCCTGGTGACCGCCTCCCCTGGTGACCACCTCCCCTGGTGACCGCCTCCCCTGGTGACCGCCTCCACCGGGGACCGCCTCCCCTGTCGACCGCCTCCACCGGGGACTGCCTACACTCGGGACCACCTCCCTCGATGACTGCCGCCCCTCGGCGACCGCCTCCCCTGGGGACCGCCTCCCTTAGGGACCGTCCTCCCTTGGGGACCGCCTTCCTTGACGACCGCCTTCCCTGACGACCGCCTTCCCTGACGACCGCCTCCCCTGGGGACCGCCTCCCCTGGGGACCGCCTCCCCTGGGGACCGCCTCCCCTGGGGACCGCCTCCCCTGGGGACCGCCTCCCCTGGGGACCACCTTCCCTGGGGACCGCCTCCCCTGGCGACCGCCTCCCCTGGCGACCGCCTCCCCTGGCGACCGCCTCCCCTGGCAACCGCCTCCCCTGGCGACCGCCTCCTGTGATGACCGCCTCCCCTGGCAACCGCCTGCCCTGCTGACCGCCTCCCTTGGCAACCCCCTCCCCTGGGGACCGCCTCCCCTGCTGACCGCCTTCCCTGGGGACCGCCTTCCCTGGGGACCGCCTTCCCTGGGGACCGCCTCCCCTGGCAACCGCCTCCCCTGGTGACCGCCTCCTGTGATGACCACCTCCCCTGGCAACCGCCTGCCCTGCTGACCGCCTACCTTGGCGACCCCCTCCCCTGGGGACCGCCTCCCCTGCTGACTGCCTCCCTTGGCGACCGCCTCCCCTGGCAACATCCCAGTCAATTTTGAACTAAATTGGTGTTTGTATCTACAGCCATTTTTGTAAAGGCGTTTTTTTAGGGGGCACTATAGAGCAAAATCACAATTTTTATTGATAAACTGGTGCAGGACCAAGAGACAGATGTCTGAGTCAAATTTCAGCCAAATCGGTGTTCGTATGTCTCAGCTGAAGCAGTTTATGTCGTGGAAATTTTTCCTGAAAACTTTGCAAAATTTGCGACAGCGTAGCACAAAAACGATGCAACTTTTCAAAACATTTGTATAACTTTTGATGTCTCACTGGTCTAGATCGTATTCACCGATTTTGAGCTCATTTGGTCCAATGTCCAAATTCCAATGACAGTGAAAACGATGACTCAAATTTAGAAAAATTTCAATCCAAGATTGTGTTCATCATCATATGTTGAACACATGTAGCTCTAACTTCACTAGGGTGTGATTTGGCCTAATACAAACTATTTCACCTTTTCTAGGTGGCGCTGTACACACTTTTCATTTCTTTCTTTTATGAAACCTATAAATATTTGCAATTTTTCACACTTCTGAAGAGTGTGAGTTTTCATGCATGTTCAGGGGGTCAAATTAGAGGTCAAAGGGCAGACTCCCTTTGTGATCACAGCAGAGTCAATAGGCCTTAAACTGGACCTGGTCCTTAAACTGGACCTGGTCCTTAAACTGGACCTGGTCCTTAAACTGGACCTGGTCCGTAAACTGGACCTGGTCCTTAAACTGGACCTGGTCCTTAAACTGGACCTGGTCCGTAAACTGGACCTGGTCCTTAAACTGGACCTGGTCCTTAAACTGGACCTGGTCCTTAAACTGGACCTGGTCCAGGACAAAGGACTAAAAATGTCTCAAATGTGACATAAAAGGAAAAAAATCCAAATGAAGAACATATTTGTAAACTCAGTCATATTTATCATTTCCTAACTTCCAGAAACTTACATTTATTTAGTGAAAATGAAAACATTCTACTGATGTAAAGGATTTAATTCCTGTTTGATCCAATATTTATCAATAAATGTAAATAACTGGATAAAAAATGTTCTTTCTTTATTTTGATCTATTTATTCTATCAGTACTTGTCAATAATTAGTGTAAATACACGTATTCATCCTTTCATGACCATATTTGGACGTTCAGAAGGTCCTTGGTTTCCATGGAAACGACATAAACATTAATTCATTCGTTTAAACCATGGATTTGAATCAATAACACAAGTTGTAATCAATTTATTTTTCTGTTTCTGATCAACTTTCATCTTTAATGACGTGGACAAAAGTCTGTGGACAAACGTCTGTGGACAAAAGTCTGTGGACAAAAGACTGTGGACAAAAGTCTGTGGACAAAAGACTGTGGACAAAAGTCTGTGGACAAAAGACTGTGGACAAAAGTCTGTGGACAAAAGACTGTGGACAAAAGACTGTGGACAAACGTCTGTGGACAAAAGTCTGTGGACAAAAGACTGTGGACAAACGTCTGTGGACAAAAGTCTGTGGACAAAAGACTGTGGACAAAAGTCTGTGGACAAACGTCTGTGGACAAAAGACTGTGGACAAAAGTCTGTGGACAAACGTCTGTGGACAAAAGACTGTGGACAAAAGTCTGTGGACAAACGTCTGTGGACAAAAGTCTGTGGACAAACGTCTGTGGACAGGTTGAGTCCAGGTGTTTTTGTCTCAGATCACAGACAAACTTTATTTATTTGTTTTTCTCACCTCCTGACATCCACGAAACTCAAACTTTGACACTTTTTTTCTTTCTTCAAATTAAATAATAATTGTCTTGATGGGAAATTGATAAAATAAAAGTTTTTTCAGATACATTTTTAGATTAAATTTGATTTACGTTGAGTATGAAAGATGAGAAAACGTCAACAATCTTTAAATTGTTTTTACAGAAGCGACAACAGTCGTTCAGCTCCATAATCCACCATTTTGTTTAGTCATTCCTAACTTTCTCCAGACTCCTCCGTCAACATTCAGGCGCTCTAACTACGTCATCCTAAAGATTACACTGATTGGTTGTAGTACCGTCCTATTGCATACAGAGGATTTGAAAGACAACCTTTTAGCCCCGCCTCCTCTGACTATGAAGCACCACTAGACCCATATATGGAATGATTAGAGATAGCACTGCTAGGCTAGGCTAGGCTAGGCTAGGCTAGGCTAAGCTAGAATAGCACTGTTAGGCTAGGCTAAGCTAAACTAGGATAGCACTGCTAGGTTAGGCTAGGCTAGGCTAGGCTAAGGTAACTGTACTTTTACTGTAGTACAGAATGTGTATACTTTTATCAGCTGTGTTATCTACTGTAGGTGTGAGGTGATATTTATTTTTAGATTTTAACCCTCGTACGTTGGTCACATGTTCACTTCTACGTTTACTCACTTTTCCTTCTTCAACACTTTTTCTTTCTACATTTCACTTCCCTTTGACAATTGATAAATCTCTTACCGTTAATTATCACGAAATGTCTTGAAATAAAAGTACGACACAGTGTTAGTGTTAGAGTGAAAACACAGGAGTGACAGACTCTTAAAGATGAATGTGTGAGGGGGCGGAGTCAGATGAGAGGGGCAGAGTCACTGATGACATGCACATTCATCTACAAAATACTGAACTGTCCCTTTAAACACGTTTTATTTTTAATTCAGTGTTATTTTTTCTCATGCCATCCCTCTCCAACGTCCTTTGAGGCCCCACCCTCCGGTTAGTCCCTACTTCACACTTTGAAAACCATTGATATAGAGCTAAAACATTTTGGTACTTCTTCATAACATCACTGCCGCTGCTGAAAACAACTTCCTGTGAACCGTGTCCCCATGGGCATCTAGCACCCCCAACCCACAGCAGTCACCTTTCAGTGCAGGGTGGAGCCTGGACGCCAGATGCTGGGCTGCAGACCCAGGGTGGAGGTGCTGAACCTGGGCCTGGGGACCCGGGGTGGGGAGGTGTTGGTGGCCCCCAGCAGGGGGCCATGTGGAGGCCCCAGGGGACTCAGATCTGGGGTGCTCTTAAACTGCCGGTTAGCCTGCGGGGGCCAGCTTGGGAAGTGCTGGAGGTTGGGGTGAAAAGTGGGAGGTTGGACTGGACCGCAGGTGGAGGACAAGGTGGGAAGCTGGGGAAGTGGAGCAGTGGGTGCAGGGGGGAGCGAGGACAAAGGAGAGGTGTCCCACTGGGGTTGGTAGGGAGCACTGGGGGGCGGAGACATGAGCTCAGAGCGCCACAGTGGTTCACCAAGCGTGGTGGCCGACCGCGGGACGATGACCTTCAGGACACGCCCCGTAATGGTTGGCGGGGGTGTCGAGAATCGCTTCACCTCGTACACTCGCGCCAATTTCTGGACACCGCCCGGCATCTCTGGTTGCTGCTGATAGGAGGGATCCTGCGGGGCCCCGGCCCCATAGCTGAACAAAGAGGAGTTGAGCTGGTAGGGCTGGTGGCTCATCACATCCACGGGTTTGACACCCAACTTCTGCCCCTTCCATCCAGCAAATTTAGGGGTGTCCAGCTTCTTCTGAGCCTTTGGGGGACAGGACGGAGAGAGAAGGGGGTTGTAGCTGATGGGAGGTGGAGCGCGAATGTTTGATGAGTATTTCCAAGCGGCAGGGAGGGAGGGTGTAGGTGAGGGCTCTCGGGTCTGGGCGGGGGAGGATAGAGTAGTGGCAAATGTGGACACCTGCTCTACCATGTCGCGGTCCATCCTGCTTTGCCTCCGGGCAAACAGCTGACCTCCTTTCCCTGTGAACTGTGGCAGCTGAGGAACCTGGGGTTTGGGGGCCACAGGGGGTGGTTTGTGGCCCCGCTGAGCTTGCATGAAGTTACAAGCCTCGGCCCCTAATCGCAGCCAGTCTTCCTCAGGCCCTGACTCGTGCCCGGTGTCGCAGCTCACAGCCGTGGCCCCCGAGCCCCTCACGTAGCGGTCATCCATGTTCTGGACCATTGACAGCAAAGCCGGGTTTGGTGACACATCCTTGTTTTGTATGGCGCTGAACATTGGCTTCTTGTTGCTACGGCGACAGGCATCGTTGAGGATGCCGGTGCGAGCAGCAGGGACTGAGATGCGTTGCTCACGCGTTGCCACGGAATCTGAGGTAGGCGATGTGGTTTGCACAGGAGCGTGGGTGACGGGAGTCACCGCAACGGTTGTGTTTGTGTAAGGGTTGACAGATGGAGAGGGGGGAGGATGCACGGACACCCCGACCTGTTCAGGGGGGTGTAGATGAGGGGTGGGAGGGGCCATCACACTGGTCGCTTGATGCGTAAGTGGAGAGGTCAGTAGATGTGGGGGTGGAGGGTTGGCTTTGGGGGGGGTTGTGTGGGGCTGAGACAAAGATGTGGATGAGAGAGAGGAGGGAGTTGAGTGAACAGAGGGGGGTGTGTGATCCAACGAGTTGTTATTTCTGGGAGGGATGTACAAAGAGGTGCTGGACACTTTCACATCCGGGATTGTAGGTGAGATGGTCACCATGGAAACAGCTGGTGTGATTAGGGGTTTGGGCTGGGGGGGGCGGAACATAACAGAAGTCACAGTACCTCGGGAGGAGCTCGGACCTGGGGTGAAGGGGCGAGCGGTGCGGTTCATAACGCCCAGGTTTGGGCCAAAGTTGTTGTTCAGGTCTGAGTCTGTGACATTTGGAGTGGGATTCAGATCGGCGTTGCCATTTTGAGCAGGAAGAGGCGAGCTAAGGATTACGCTCGCCCGGCTGACAGTGACTGAGCCCCCATTGGACAGAGCCAGAGGAGACATGTGCACAGGGTTGAAGGTGGCAATTGGCTGCTTTGCGGTGCCGTCTGGTCCCGGAGTAACCAATCTGGGGCTTTGATTGATGGAACCCAAAAGTCCTGGACTCTGATAGATGGAGGATAGGTCCAGACCTGGGCTGAGAATAGCTGTGGGAGTGCTGGGAGTGGTTGGCGTGGTTGACGGGCAGGCAGAGCTCCTTCTGTCCAGCAGGTCCAAGTAACCGCTATCCCACGTGGGGTCGAAAGACACTGAAAATCCCTCCTCGTCAACTTCGGAGCCGCTTTGAATGGAACTTCCTCCTTCCTCCTCGGTCTCCCCTCCCGTCCCTCCCCCTCCGTCGCCGTCACCTTTGCCGAAGCAGGTCAATGTGTACTTCTTGGCTCTCTGGCGGCGCTTCTTAAACATAAGCACCCCTTTAGAGTTGGGGTTGGGAGCATCCGTCAGCAAAGAAGCGATGGATCGGCATTTAGTTCGAGCTTCTTTGACTTGTTTTTCCAGCAGACTGTCCCCACGCTGAAGTTCTGCGCCAAAGACAAAACAAAACACAGTCAGTGGACACAAATACAGTGGTCCCTCTGTTACCGCAGGACATACGTTCTGAAAATAACCTGCAAAGTTGTCAGATATATTTTCACAATTATTACTAGGGATGTGACACAGCTCAGGAGACGAGACATGAGATTGGGTTCCCAAGATCGAGACGAGACTTGAATAAAATTAAATAAAAATAATATGGACAACAGACTGAGTTGCACATGGATTTTATAACTCTGTAACAGTTAACTTTTAATGAACGTAATGAACTTCTTCCTCTACAAATTCAAACTAAAATAAAATGTTTTAAAAGTTAAAATAAAATAAATTAAATTAAATTTGACTCCCTTTTCCAAAATCAAATGTGGCTCTTGACTGTGGAAGTTGAGGAGTGAATGTGTTTGTAATAATTGTGTGGTTAGGGTGAAAGGTCTTAAGGTTAGTGAGTACTGAGCTGTGGTTAGGGTTAAAGGTCAAAGGTTAGGCATGTACGTCATTGTTTCATCCTAGGTGAACACCCAGTGTCCACACCAGGGGGAACAGCTGGGTAGTGAGGTCCAAATAAAATTCAGTTTAAACAGTGCGTCGCAGGAGAGAGAGAGAGAGAGAGCGCGTGGTCAACAGTAAAACATATGTGGAGGGGGCGTGGTCAACAGTAAAACATATGTGGAGGGGCGTGGTCAACAGTAAAACATATGTGGAGGGGGCGTGGTCAACAGTAAAACATATGTGGAGGGGGCATGGTCAACAGTAAAACATTGTGGATGGGGCGTGGTCAACAGTAAAACATATGTGGAGGGGGCGTGGTCAACAGTAAAACATATATCGAGGGGGCGTGGTCAATTGTAAAACTTATCTGGAGGGGCGTGATCAATAATAAAACCTGTGTGGAGAGGCATGGTCATTAGAAAAACTTGTGTGGAGGGGGCGTGGTCAATAGCGAGACAATAATTTAACGCAGCGCGAAATCTCCCCAAATTACACACCCCTAGTGGGACAGAACGTGTTATTAACCGTCATTGTACGGAGGTCAACAGAACGTGTTATTAACAGTCATTGTACGGTGGTCAACAGAACGTGTTATTAACAGTCATTGTACGGTGGTCAACAGAACGTGTTATTAACTGTCATTGTACGGTGGTCAACAGAACGTGTTATTAACCGTTATTGTACGGTGGTCAACAGAACGTGTTATTAACCGTCATTGTACGGTGGTCAACAGAACGTGTTATTAACAGTCATTGTACGGTGGTCAACAGAACGTGTTATTAACAGTCATTGTACGGAGGTCAACAGAACGTGTTATTAACAGTCATTGTACGGTGGTCAACAGAATGTGTTATTAACAGTCATTGTACGGTGGTCAACAGAACGTGTTATTAACTGTCATTGTACGGTGGTCAACAGAACGTGTTATTAACCGTTATTGTACGGTGGTCAACAGAACGTGTTATTAACCGTCATTGTACGGTGGTCAACAGAACGTGTTATTAACAGTCATTGTACGGTGGTCAACAGAACGTGTTATTAACTGTCATTGTACGGTGGTCAACAGAACGTGTTATTAACCGTTATTGTACGGTGGTCAACAGAACGTGTTATTAACCGTCATTGTACGGTGGTCAACAGAACGTGTTATTAACCGTCATTGTGCGGTGGGGGGGGGGGTGTGGAAACATTCAATTTTCAAAAAATGCCCCTAATCTCTCAGGAAAAGGAGGGGGGTATACTTTTTAAAAAACTACTGGAAAACTTTCCAGGAAACTTTCAGGAAAGGTGCCAGGTGTTCCAGAATAGATCCATCACATGTGGATCCACCAGTACAACGTACTAGTGTGTACAAAGAACTAGGGTATAAGTACTGCATGTCCTAAGAAGAACTAGGGTAAATGTACTACATATCCTAAGAAGAACTAGGGTAAAAGTACTACATGTGCTAAGAAGATCTAGGGTAAAAGTACTGCATGTCTTAAGAAGAACTAGGGTAAAAGTACTACATGTCCTAAGGAGAACTAGGGTAAAAGTACTACATGTGCTAAGAAGATCTAGGGTAAAAGTACTGCATGTCCTAAGAAGAACTAGGGTAAAAGGACTACATGTCCTAAGAAGAACTAGGGTAAAAGTACTACATGTCCTAAGAAGAACTAGGGTAAAAGTACTACATGTGCTAAGAAGAACTAGGGTAAAAGTACTACATGTGCTAAGAAGAACTAGGGTAAAAGTGCTACATGTCCTAAGAAGAACTAGAGTAAAAGTATGTACTTGTTGTCTTACCTCTTCTAACGGTCGGTCCACACGAGTGTGAACCTGAAGCAGGTGTGAACGTCCTCATGTCCTTCACCTCCCTCAGACCCTCCCATACCCTCACTCACACTCGAACACTTTAGTGCAGTAAAGTGTCCACCACCTCGTCCCTGAGGCCACGCCCACCCAATGACCTTTGTCTGCGTCCAATGACTCAAACAGACAACATGATGTCACCCACTATTCCTGTGTGTGTCTGTCTGTGTGTGTGTGTGTGTCTGTCTGTGTGTGTGTGTGAGACAGACATCAAACACCTGTCTCACACCAACAAGGACATGCCTCAGAGAAGGATATTTAGACACCACTGTCATTCATTACATATGTGGGTGTGTGTTTCTATCTTTATGGTGACATTGATATGTTTCATCTGTTACACTATGGGGGCCTATGACATCATGGGGACCAACATTCAGGTAGGTCCCCGCAAAAGGTACCAGTAATGTATCAATCTGTGTGAAGGATGAACAATAATGCAAATGGTGTGTCCCCATAAACCTGAATGTGTCCCCATACCAGGTGCAAAGCCACACTTGTATTTTTCAAAGGTTTAATTTGTATTATTTATTTTTAAAAATTCTATTATTTTTAAATTATTTATTTATTGTTTAAATTATTTTTAAAAATTTGATTGGTTCATCCATCGGCGGGAAAAGAAATGTATGCAGTTGTTTATATTTTTGTACCAGTTCAAAAGTATTTTTCAGACTGAAGTGAATGTTTGTGTTATAGGAAGGAGGGAGTTACCTGAGTGAATATTGTTGTCAGTGACTTCATGTGAACAAATGTGTCTGTAATCAGAGACATGTCCTGGGACAGACGTGTCCTTTTCTGCTGATAGTATTTCTGGGGTTACTAGGGTTCCTGATTCAGGGTACTGGCACCGGCCCAAGGATGGAGTGACTGGAGATGATGTTATGTTTGTCATGTTTGGACAAAGGAAGGTTGTTGGGGTAAAACACAGACACACTGTTCCTGCTCTGGACGTCCCAGATACATGGGACCAAATGCCCTCACTTTTGGGTTCACCTGATCCTGCAGGATTCTCCAGGAATTCCACCACCTCCGCCAGGAACTGTAGTCTGGATGACGTCCGCTTTCAACTATATTTCAGGCTCAGGACACTCCAACACCCAGACGCTCCAACGCCCACACGCTCCAACACTCACACGCTGTAACGCCCTGACGCTCCAACGCCAACAGTTTCCAATTCCCAAACGCTCCAACGCCCTCACGCTCCATCGCCCACAAACTCCATCACTCACACGCTCCAACGTCTACACGCTCCAACGCCCACACACTGCAACGCCCTGACGCCCCAACGCCCTGACGCCCCAATGCCCTGACGCTCCAACGCCAACAGTCTCCAATGCCCAAACGCTCCAATGCCCTGATAATCCAACGCCTTGACGCTCCTACACCCTGACGCTCCAACGCTCACAGTCTCCAACGCCCTCACGCTCCATCGCCCACAAGCTCCATCACCCACACACACCAACGTCTACACGCTCCAACGCCCACAGTCTCCAACATCCTGACGCTCCAACGCCCTGACGCACCATCTCCCACATGCTCCATCGCCCCCACACACTCCAACGCTCACAGTCTCCAATATCCTGACGCTCCAACGCCCATAGTTTCCGACGCCCACACGCTGCAACGCCCTGACGCTCCAAAGCCCACAGTCTCCAACGCCCTGATGCTCCAACACCCACACGCTCCAACACCCACATGCTCCAACACCCAAACGCTCCAACGCCCACATGCTCCAACACCCAAACGCTCCAACACCCAAACGCTCCAACACCCAAACGCTCCAACGCCCACACACTCAAACACCCACACGCTGCAACGCCTTGACGCTCCAACGCCCTGATGTTCTAATGCCCACAGTCTCCAATGTCCACACACAACAACGCCCTGACGCTCCAGTGCCCTGACACTCCAGCGCCCTGACACTCCAACGCCCAGTCTCCAACACCCACACACTCTAATGCCCTGATGCTCCAACGCCCTGACACTCCAAAGCCCACATACTCCAACGTGCCACCCAGGGTGAATCTGAGTCCAGATGCATCTCTCCGTTGACTTGGATTGCGATGCCTGAATTTGAAAGTTCACATTTGGTGTGGATGTACCATATCACGCTGCACTAGAGGGTCTACTGGACACTCGTGTGTTCAAAGACAGTGGTGCATTCGAGGACCTGTACTCACTGGCTTGTCGTGCTTTGTCCCTGTAGGTGGCGCTGAGCTCATTGCTCAATGGCACCTCCTGCAGTCCAAACATGGGCACCAGCTGTGTCCCAGAGTTCAGTAGCAGCGCCTCCTTCGCCCGCCTAGGAGATGCTAGCAGGGGGCAGGTAAGCACCTCCTGGAATCCGCTGTCGCCTTCTCCCTCCGCCTCCGCCAAACCAGGATCAAGGGTCAGAGTGAGGGAGTGGGGGGTGTGGGCTGGTGTGGCCCACTCATTCTGCAGGGGCTGGTAGATGAGCTCTCTACGGGGGATGCCAGTGGGGGTTTGGCCCTCCCACACCAGGGGGACATCTGTGGCACTTTCATACCTGAGATAAGAGATGAAACAAATAAAAAGATTAAACTAGATCAGTGGTTGTGGTAGATCAGACCTCTGTAAAGCAGCACCAGTCAGTGCTAATGCTAATGCTAACACATTAAACTAGATCAGTGGTAGAGTTCAGACCTCAGTGAAGCAGCACCAGTCTGTGCTAACGCTAACACATTAAATCTGCCAAGGTTTGGATCTGGATGTTCAGAACTTATTTATAAACTAGTGTTCTGTGTTCACTAACCATTTATTTTATGGCTCATTAACATTCCCTTAGAGGGTTTAAAAAATTCACAGAAATCCTGGCTCCTGTTTTTCACATATGTCCATTTCAATATTCGACCACGTATGACGTCACTCTCACGTTATGTGATGTCGCACAACGACCCAATTTCACATTCGTTCGTCGTCTCCTACTTTATCCGGGTCACAGGGGCAGCAACCTCAGTAAATCAACCCAGACTTCCCTCACCCCAGTTACCTCAGCCAGCTCGTCCATGGGAATCCCAAGGCATTCCAAGGCCAGAGATATAATCCCTAGAGCGTATCCTGGGTCGGCCCAGAGGTCTCCTCCTGGGTGGACATGCCCGGAACACCTCCCTAGGGAGGCGTCCAGGAGGTATCCTGACTAGATGCCTGAGCCAGTTCAGCTAACTCTTCTGGACATGGAGGAGCAGCGGCTCTACTACCAGTCCCTCCCAGATGTCTGAGCTTCTCACCCTATCTCTACGGCTCAGCTCCGCCCATCCTACAAAGGAAACTCATTTCGGCTGCTTGTATCTGTGACCTCATTCTTTGGGTCATGACCCCAAGGTCATGACCATGACCATAGGTGAGGGTCTGAACGTAGATCTACCGGTAAATCAAGAGCTTCGCCTTCTGGCTTAGCTCCTTCACCACAATGGATCAGTTTAACACACGCATTACTGCAGACTCCAATCCATCTGTTGACCTCCCGCTCCATCCTTCCGTCAGTCATGAATAAGATCTTGAGATACTTAAACTCCAAGATAGATGAAAATAGATAAATATTTATTCTCCATTTGTGCAGGACACAGGAATTCTTGTGCAGTCGCTCCCAGAGTCAAATCACATAAAAACAAGAACACAAGACAAACGTAGAACTATATAAAAACAACTAAGAGATAATAAATACAATAATACATAATAATAAATACAACCAATTAAATTAAAATTTAAATCCACTGGAAGGATGAAGAGGTAGATATTTCCACAGTTGTACATGCACACACAACATACTGCACTTGTCGTCTTATAGAATACTGGCCAACTGTCTAACTGTGGCAGAGAAGAAGCTGTTAAAAAGTGCTGTTGTGTGTGTGATGATTCTATCTGCCCTCCTGTGTGTCAGGTTGTATGTGCTGCGAAGTGAGCTGGATATTGTGCATCTGTACTAATTCTCTGAGCTCTCTTGGGTTGTTCTTCAATGTGTGTATATGGTGTTCACAGATGGGAGGTCAATGTCTAGATTTTTTTCTGCAGTGTGTATGACTCTTTGAGGAGCCTTCCTCTCTATCTGTTTTGTATTTCCATACCATACAGTGACCCCAAATGTTAAAACATTCTCCACCAGTCCCCTGTAGACCTGGGTCAGAGGACCACAGTGTCCCCTGTAGACCTGGGTCAGAGGACCACAGTGTCCCCTGTAGACCTGGGTCAGAGGGTCGCAGGACAAGTTAAAAATGCACACAGCGAGTTGTTCTGCACAGGCCTTCAGAACTCTGGGAGGGACCTGAGTGTGTGTCACCTGAAAGACAGTGTCCATAGTGTTACAGAGGCATTTTGAAGGGGTGTCTGTGTTCAGTCTGTCGAATCTGGTGTAAAAGGTGTTCAGACTGTTTGGAAGGGTGACATCCTGAGGGTCTGTAGGTGTTGTTGTTGTAGTTTGTGACTGCCCGGATGCCCCGCCACATACTGCACATTTTGTTAGTCAGGTAGAGGCCTTCAAGTTGCTGGGAGTAAGCCCTCTTTGGAGCTCGGATGGATTTTTGTAGCTCATAGTGGGTTACCTTGTATTCTTCCCAATCCCCAGACTTGAAAGTCTCCTGCTTTTCCCTGATCTTCCTTTTTATGTTTTCATTAAACCAGGGTTTTTGGTTTGGATACACTCGCACACTTCTGAAGGGGGCACATACCAATATGCACCGCTGATGTAGTCACTCACCACCACTGTGTACTTATGGATGTCATCTGTGGTCACTTTAAATATGTCCCAGTTCAAGGTGTTGACAGTTCTGACAGTGGCTGGCTGTGTCTTCAGTCTCAGTGTAAGTGTACCTGAGCCTGATAGCCAGGTGATCATACTTACCTCCACCTGAGGCAGGACCTTCCCGGACAGGGCACTCTACCCTTTTCCAGCTGAGAACCATGGCCTCAGCATTAGCATGTAACATTTTGTGTTAGCATTAGCATGTAGCTAATGAGAACATGGCCTCAAACTTGGAAATGCTAATCTTCATCCCAGCCGCTTCACACTCAGTTGTGAACCACTTGAATGAGAGCTGGAGGTCGCTGCCCAATGGAGCTAGGAGGACCACATCATCTGCAAAAAGCAGAGACAAGATCCTCCCGCCACCAAACTCGACCCCCTCCCCCACCCGTCTGCGCCTAGAAATTCGGTCCATAAAAGTTATGAACAGAATCGGTGACAAAGGGCAGCCCTGGCAGAGTCAAACCCTCACCAGAAAACGGTCCGACTTATTACCGGCTATGTGGACCACACTCACTCCTTTGGTACAGGGACTGAATGGCCCCCAGTAGGAAACCACCCACCCCATACTCCTGGAGCACCCCCCACAGGATACCTCTGGGGACACGGTCATACGCCTTTTCCAAATCCACAAAACACATGTGGACTGGTTGGGCAAACTCCCATGCCCTCTCCAGCACCCCTGCAAGGGTAAACAGCTGGTCCACTGTTCCACATCTGGGACAAAAACCACATTGCTCCTCCTCGATCCAAGGTTGAACCACCGATCGTACCCTCCTTTCCAACACCCTGGAGTAGACCTTACCGGGGAGGCTGAGGAGTGTGATCCCATGATAGTTGGAACACACCCTCTAGTCCCCTTTCTTAAAGATGGGAACCACCACCCTGGTCTGCCACTCCAGTGGCACTGCCCCCGATGTCCATGCAATGTTGCAGAGATATGTCAGCCAAGACAGTCCTACAACATACAGAGCTTTGAGATACTACTACTACTACTACTAATAATAATAATAATAATACATTTTATTTATCAGCACTTTTCAAAACTCTCAAGGCACTTAACAGAGTAAAAACAGTAGAAAAACCGATCTTATGAAGAGTATGCAATTTGGAAGAGGTGAGTTTTTAGTCTGTTTAAGAAGGTAGGGAGAGTTACAGTTATGGAGGTCTGGTGGGAGAGAGTTCCAGAGTTGGGGAGCAGAGCGGCTGAATGCTCTGCTCCCCATGATGGTGAGGCGAGCAGTGGGGACGGAGAGGTGGATGGAGGAGGAGGACCGGAGGGAGCGAGCGGGGTGGTCACATGAAGGAGTTTAGAAAGGTAGGGAGGAGCCAGGTTGTGGATGCACTTGAAAGTGTACAGCAGGAGTTTGTAATAGATACGATGATTGCCAGGGAACCAGTGGAGGTGATGGAGGATGGAGGTGATGTGTTGGGAAGCAGGTGTCCTTGTGACCAGTGTCAGTTTATGGATGGATTTGTGAGGAAGACCGAAGAGGAGGGCATTACAATAGTCCAGACAGGAGGTGACCAGGCTGTGAACGAGAATGGCAGTACTGTGTTGGGTGAGGGAGGGACGGAGGCGGTTTATATTGTGGAGGTGGAAATATGCAGTCCGGGTGATGTGATTTATGTGTGAGAGGAAGAAGAGTGTGCTGTGGAGGATGACACCCAGACTCTTAACTTGGGGGGAGGGGGAGACTGAGGAATTGTCAACAGTGATGGAAAAACTTTTGAATTTTTGAAAGAATGGATTTTGTGCCAAAAAGCAGAATTTCGGTCTTGTCTGTATTGAGTTTGAGGAAATTGGAGGTGAACCAGGATTTCAAATTGAGGAAGCAGGAGGTAAGAGAGGGAGGGGGGAGTGAATAATGAGGTTTGCAAGAGAGATAAAGCTGGGTGTCATCCGCGAAGTACTGAAAAGTGTCGGAACCCAGAAGCAGACTCTCAGACTTGGAGTACGTTTTAAGGCTTTATTATTAACTATAATAAATGTGTGATGTGTCTCTCCCTCCGGGGCATCTGTCAGGGGATGAGTGGCAGTGGACACAACAGCCACTTATAAGAAAGGCAGGGTCAGACATGAAAAGTTTGATAACCGGGTAACCATATAAATCAGAGTCATAATCCAAAAATACAGTACCGTAAGCTAGACACAGGTCAATTTGAGAGACAGAGAGGGTGTCGTATCCATGGGGGCAATGCAAAATCCAGGACTGAGATCCAGGTCAGAGGTCATACACAGAACGATTCCAAAACACAGACAGAGAACAAGCAGATACCAGAAACCAGAAAAACACAGTCTGGATCAGAATACCAAGTAGAACGCTCATCGGTTGCATGGAAGACAGTAGACGTACTCGCATCGAGTGAAGACACATGAGCAAATGTATACAGAGCAGAAAGGTGTTCCACATGAAGAAAAAAATAACCAGGGGGCAGACGACACCGGTGACAGGAAGCAAAGTCAAAATGAGTGACGAGGGACCACATAACAAAATAAAAGCCTAGACACTAAGAACGACAGAAGTAAGACTCACAAAAATAAAACACCTACAGGACACAGAGTCCTGCATTCATAACACTTCTGCGCCAGAGATCGGCCCACCTGTCTCCTGGTCCCTCAGCTTTACTTCCAACTGGATTCTGAGATATCACCACTGATGTGTTTGAACTGTTGACCTTCACTGTCACATTGACCTTTGACCTTTAGATTCTGAGATATCACCACTGATGTGTTTGAAAATTGACCTTCACTGTCACATTGACCTTTGACCTTTAGAGATCAACATTTATTGGTTTCATCTTTGACACATTATCAATCATCTCTGAAAGTTTCATCAAAATCTGTCCATAACTTTTTGAGTTATCTTACTGACAAACAAACAAACTGACAAACACGTAATAAAACAACCTCCTTTGTGGAGGTAAACATTTGTTTGATTTTCAGTCCCTGAACATCCTACACATGGTCCTGGCTCACGTGTTAGAGGAGGTCATCCATTAACTGAAGGACAGGTTTTGGTCTCTCTGGTAAGTACCCACTCATCTCTGGTAAGTACCCACTCATCTCTGGTAAGTACCCACTCATCTCTGGTAAGTACCCACTCATCTCTGGTAAGTACCCACTGATCTCTGGTAAGTACCCACTGATCTCTGGTAAGTACCCACTGATCTCTGGTAAGTACCCACTGATCTCTGGTAAGTACCCACTGATCTCTGGTAAGTACCCACTCATCTCTGGTAAGTACCCACTCATCTCTGGGAAGTACCCACTCATCTCTGGGAAGTACCCACTCATCTCTGGTAAGTACCCACTGATCTCTGGTAAGTACCCACTCATCTCTGGTAAGTACCCACTCATCTCTGGTAAGTACCCACTCATCTCTGGTAAGTACCCACTCATCTCTGGTAAGTACCCACTCATCTCTGGGAAGTACCCACTCATCTCTGGTAAGTACCCGTTCATCTCTGGTAAGTACCCACTCATCTCTGGTAAGTACCCACTGATCTCTGGGAAGTACCCACTCATCTCTGGGAAGTACCCACTCATCTCTGGGAAGTACCCACTCATCTCTGGTAAGTACCCACTGATCTCTGGTAAGTACCCACTCATCTCTGGTAAGTACCCACTCATCTCTGGGAAGTACCCACTCATCTCTGGGAAGTACCCACTCATCTCTGGTAAGTACCCACTGATCTCTGGTAAGTACCCACTCATCTCTGGGAAGTACCCACTCATCTCTGGTAAGTACCCACTGATCTCTGGTAAGTACCCACTCATCTCTGGTAAGTACCCACTGATCTCTGGTAAGTACCCACTCATCTCTGGTAAGTACCCACTCATCTCTGGTAAGTACCCACTGATCTCTGGTAAGTACCCACTCATCTCTGGTAAGTACCCACTCATCTCTGGGAAGTACCCACTCATCTCTGGGAAGTACCCACTGATCTCTGGTAAGTACCCATTCATCTCTGGTAAGTACCCACTGATCTCTGGTAAGTACCCACTCATCTCTGGGAAGTACCCACTCATCTCTGGTAAGTACCCACTGATCTCTGGTAAGTACCCACTCATCTCTGGTAAGTACCCACTCATCTCTGGGAAGTACCCACTCATCTCTGGGAAGTACCCACTGATCTCTGGTAAGTACCCGTTCATCTCTGGTACGTACCCACTCATCTCTGTTACGTACGTGCAGATCTGGTTTTAGCTATCGGCAGGCTGGGCGATGGACCAGGGCGCAATCCTCTATGGGGCGCCAGCATATGAACGTCCTATTTTTTTCTCCTTCCCCTGTCTTTTTTTTTTTTTGTCTTGCTTGCTTCGGCCCTTGGCCACGCCCCTATGGCAAACCAAAGTGTTCACATAGCCACGCGTTGTGTTTGTTATCACATGTTACAGGGCGTGTTCTGGCACACGCACTGGTGCGTGCAATGGCACACGTTATGGAATGCGTGCTAGAATGCGAATCAAGGCTGTAGGAATACTTCTATGTATCACAGGATTGTTAATAAGCCCAAATGAATTGATCATAACGGGCCCATATGGGGATTTGGTGCTATCTTTGGTCAGTTGGTGAGTCCACAAATAGGTTCAGGAAATGAGACAGTGAGTCCATGGTTTAAGAAAGTTTATAAAGTCATTAACTAAAAAGTCAATAAATAAATGGGACGTGTGCTGTTAAATGTGTTGACTTTTTTAAATCTCCATATTCCTTCATATATATTTACTGACATATTTATTACAGCTCCAGTTTTAGATGTTATCTTTACAGCTGCTGCACCTTTACTTTTACTGCTAGTTTTTTTTGTTTGTTGTGGTGAACCCTAAGGGAAAAGTGAAGTCATTTGCACTCATTTTATTATTACTTAATTATAGATAACATTGGTTTTGCTTTTTGAAAAGGTTTGTGCAATTTGCAATGTTATTATGTTTACATTTGTGTGTAATTTTAGAATATTTATATTTACAAATTTCTCAACTTTATTTATTTATTTTTATCACGATTTTTACTTTGTATTTTCTAAATTGTAATTAAAAATGAGCATTGATATATACATTGGTGTTTGTTGTATAATCTGTCTTTGAAGGATATGGTTCCGGGTGTGTGTGTGTGTGTGTGTGTGTGGGGCGGGGGGGAGAAGACATGTCTCACCCAGGGTGCAAACCAGGCCAGGTCCGTCCCTGCGTACGCGTTCATGTATGGTACCTACCTGCTCATCTCTGGTACGTACCCACTCATCTCTGAAGTCTCCTCCTCCTGGTCGTCGTATCGTGCAGGCGATCGTGCGTGCGGGGGTGTTCGGCGTTGGCGGCGCTGTGGTTGGGACTGCGTATCTGCGTCGCTGTCTGTTTCTCCATAATACGCCTCGCTGTCTGGGGGTGAGGTGATGCCTATGGGGACACCGTGATAAGGAAGGGGCTGCAGGGCATCCAGGGGAGGAGACAGGGTCCCCATGAGGGTGTGGGGCAACACAATACGACTTGAGTAGGAAGACGACTGAAAGCCAGGAGGCATCCTGTAAACAAACAGAGTCAGCTGAAGGTGTGGGGACAATGTTGGCAACGTTTATATGATGTTTTTAATCCATATTTATTATTTCCGCCAATGAAGTATTACATTTGTCTGTCTGTCAGCAGGATTAGGCAAAAAGTTATGGATGTTTTGTGATCAAATGTTCAGGGTGTGTTGGGAGTGTCACAAGGAACAAATTAAGTTTTGCTGGTGGTCGTGTATTCTGGATCACCTCCATTTACCACAATGGAACATTTGAAAGTGATCCAGAATCCAGGATTTGTTCCAGAAACTTTATTGATGATTAAACAGGAACTCTACTGTAAACAGATCAGATGTGTGTGATGTGAGCTGGTGACCTCTGACCTTTTGACCCTCAGGTTGAGGGTGGTGCTCTGTGTGTCCAGTAGACTCATTGCTTGGGCGTGGCTTAGTTCTGCACACATGTGGTCGTCAATGGCAACCAGCTCATCATGTTCCTTCAGTCCAGCTCGACACGCTTTACTGCGTCTGCGAACCTGAGCGAAGAAAAGATGTTAGCATTCACAAAGGGGGGGTCAAGGGTCGGGGGTCAGGGCGGCAATCACCTCCTCACTGGAGGCAGGAGGTGAAGTGCTTTTGTTGATCTGCTAAACAGTGTCCAAAATGTTTCAATTTTTCTTTGAAGTATTGCAAATGGTACTGAGTAAGTGGATGGTTCTTTAATTTAAATAAGACCTAAGTGTTGTGTATGAAGGAGTTTAGGGTGTAGTTTAGGTGCCATGGAAATACTGTACTATGTGATTATATTTCTGATTTATTACCTACTTATGTCATTTGTTTACGCTGTGCTATTTACTACTGAAAATTAATAAAAGCTATTTTAAACACCAGTAAATTGTCAGGTGCTTAAAATCACGTCACTCATACTGTGCGATTTAAGAGGTAAAAATTTAGGTATTTAATACTGTGTGCATCCATCAGGTATCGAATAACAGGTCAGTCCATAATTTATCCACCTTTAATTAATAATAACGTCCTTAGATCCAACTGTCCTGGATTTTAAAATCAACCTAAAATAAACCTGGCCAATTAACAAGAGCCAGGTGACTAGTCATGAACAGACTTGGTATGAAAGATAGAGAGAGAAAGAAGGAACTCAGTGTCTATCAGGGGTGACTCTAGCATGTAACCTTTAGGGGGGCTCAGCCCCCAGTGCTGACAGTGGTACCTGTCTGGAACCAAAGAGTTGAATCAATTTCTAAACTTTTTTCTTTTAATTGACCAATAAACTATCATCTACTATCCACTGAAATAAAGACTTATGTTACAAACTTACCAGTTCCATGTCAATGTATAAACGTATTGGATGAGAAACAAATGTTCTGGTTCTGGGATGTTCTGGTGAAGTGTGGTGGTGATAAGGTGGTAAGAAAAAAAAACACCCATAGACCACTAGGCTGTTTGTGGTTAGCTGCTACTGTGTTAGCTCACTGCTACTGTGTTAGCTCACTGCTACTGTGTTAGCTCACTGCTACTGTGTTAGCTCACTGCTACTGTGTTAGCTCACTGCTACTGTGTTAGTTCACTGCTACTGTGTTAGCTCACTGCTACTGTGTTAGCTCACTGCTACTGTGTTAGTTCACTGCTACTGTGTTAGCTCACTGCTACTGTGTTAGCTCACTGCTACTGTGTTAGCTCACTGCTACTGTGTTAGCTCACTGCTACTGTGTTAGCTCACTGCTACTGTGTTAGCTCACTGCTACTGTGTTAGCTCACTGCTACTGTGTTAGTTCACTGCTACTGTGTTAGCTCACTGCTACTGTGTTAGCTCACTGCTACTGTGTTAGCTCACTGCTACTGTGTTAGTTCACTGCTACTGTGTTAGCTCACTGCTACTGTGTTAGCTCACTGCTACTGTGTTAGCTCACTGCTACTGTGTTAGTTCACTGCTACTGTGTTAGCTCACTGCTACTGTGTTAGCTCACTGCTACTGTGTTAGCTCACTGCTACTGTGTTAGCTCACTGCAGGTCAACTCCTGGTCTACTCACACACATAGGTACTCAAATGTAATAATTCCTCTAAAGCAGGCAGGGGTAAATGTAACATTTAATTTATTCACTATTTAATAATAACAGGTGTCTGGATAAAATTCATACAAGAAAAATGTACAGATGAATAATATACTGTTCAAATATAAATAAACATTCATACTAACTCTTAAAGGTTTTTAATTTGGTCTAATTATGATTCAAACTAGCCAGACATTATGAAGACCAGGTCTTAGCCCAGAGGGGGGTCTGGGGGGCCTCCCCCAGAGAAAAACAGATTTATTAAATGTAATGTTCTGTATTTTAGTGCATGTTAAGGTGACCTGTTTGACAAATGCTAACCTCATGACATAGATATAGAACACTATAGAGTATATCAGTATGTTAGCATGTTAGCATGTTAAGGTGACCTGTTTGACAAATGCTAACCTCATGACATAGATATAGAACACTATACAGTATATCAGTATGTTAGCATGTTAGCATGTTAGCATGTCCAGCCTCAGGTGCCACAGCCGCCATCTTGGTACAAGGTCCATATGTTTGTCACACTATCAGGGAAGATATTGTCAAGTGATGATCAGGTAAGAAGTGTTACCCCCATATAAAGATGGCACTGATTAAAGTGAATCATTCATTAATAATAAACTTTATTACAGACACATGTCCATATCACACACCATACAATATCCAATATATAATATACATAGTATAAAAATAGTTTATATAAGAAAGAAAAGACAAAAAGAAAGAAGAAAAAAGGACATATTTAAAAAATATCCAGACTATTGCACCAGTGCCTCCTTAGCCTAGAGGTAAATCTGTAACTAGATTTGGTGGGGTTAACTAGAGCCTGAATTATGCTATTTTCTGACCTATCCAGGCGATACATAAAAGTGGACATCAGCTGTCTTAAGAGTGTCTCAAAGGTTGGCACTCTATTGGACACAAATATCTGACTAGCACTGTGCCACCTAGGGACCCTAAGCAACAGCCTCATTACATCATTGTTTGCAACTGTGAGTCTATGCATACTTGTTTTCTTAAAGCAACACCATAATTGAGCAGTGTACAAATGGAGTAATGTAGGTTCTAAACAGGGAACACTTCACATAGAACATTTTCGTAAAAACATATTCACTTGAGCATAGATTTTACAGTGCTGTCTATAGATATCTTTGTCATGTGTCCAGTTGTCAGATATAACATGACCAAGATACTTCATTTGTTCACATACAGCATGTGGACAATCTGACAGATAGAAGGTAGGAAAAGTTGATTTCCTATCACCAGCACTTCTAACTATCATGATATTGCTCTTCTTAGCATTATACTGTATGTCACACACCAAACTGAGAACACACCTTCAGCATCTGCTGCATCCCAGCACTGTAAGGACCTAGCAGGACCAAATCATCTGCATACATCAGGTGATTAACAACAGTGTTACCCACAAGGCAGACACTTTGTACTCTATTCAACTTATCTGACAGTTCATCCATATAGACATTAAATAAAATAGGAGATAAAATTCCTCCTTGTCGCACTCCATTACTAACAAAAAAGGGAGCAGACACCACATTGTCCCATTTAACATGAAATAATTGATGAGCATACCAAAAGACTACACAAGGACTTTAGGGACACCTCTATCAATCAATTTCACAAACAGTTTTTCATGGTTAATTCTATCAAATGTTCTAGAAGCATCAATAAAGCATAAAAATATGGATGAGTTCTGACTAGTATATTTAGATACAATCTCTTTAAGAGCAAATATGCATAAGTCAGTTCCATGTTTTCTTTTGAACCTAAACTGATTATCATAAGTAAGAACATACATTTCTAACTTTCTAAATTTTTACTCATTGTAATTGACAGAGATAGTTAATGTAATGTGTTCTATATCTGTGACCCTGTGACATGAAGACAAACATTTTTAAATGAACACACTGAAAGGTTCCATTAAACAAAGTTTCCTTGTGGGAAAAAAGGAAACTTTGTTTAATGGGAAGAAAATGTAAATGAGTCCATATTTAATGAACATATTTAACACTGAGTAAATATTAACACTATATTATAAATAAAATAAGAGAATGTAGAAATGTAAACTAAGGATCAGGGTTAGAATAGTTTGGATTTTTCATTATAGTTTAGTTTTAGTTAGTTTGGACTTTTTTCCTCTAATTCACTTAGTTTTAATGTGTCTTTTGAACAGGTTTGATAGTTTTTTTATGAATGTTTGGTTTTAGTTTTTTCATATATTTTATTTTCCTCACCATCCTATTCAAAGAAAAGTGAGGTGTGGGTCAACTGGGTCAGGTGGAGGTGGGTTATTGACTGAGCAGAGACATAAACATATAGACAGTATGATGGAGAAACTCCCTATAGCAGGTTGGGGGGGGGGGGGGGTGGGGGGGTGGAGTTAATCTGGGTTTTGATGTAGGATTGATGCCCAAATATCAGTTGTAATATGTGTTGTTTGGAGCGAAGTACACGGGCGACTTTTTTTGACAAGATAAAAAAAAAAAAGATCCGGGGCATAAATCCCCAAAGCCACGCCCCCTCTCCACAGATGATTCAAACCCTGTTGTCATAAATGGACAAGATGGTTTAACATGTAAAGCTACAGAGTTCTAACCTGATTGATCATGTGTTAGCGTTAGGCTATGCTAACCAACAGTCAGGGTAACAGAGTTAAACATCTAGTAAATAATGTGTGTGAACTGTCCCCATGAACACCTGCACACTACACACTATTATGACAATGCACTTATGCACAACAATACATCTATTTTGTTTATTGTCTTGCAGCTTGGGAAGGGTGGTTCTGATGGTCCACTCAATAGTTCATCTATTTGTCTGGTCTGATCAGGTTTAATCGATAAATATAGCTGTGTGTCATCTGCATAACAATGAAAATTAATGCCATGATTTGTAATGATGTTACCTAAAGGGAGCATATATAGTGTAAACAAAATAGGACCAAGGACTGAGGGTGGTTGGACTGTTTGAGGATCCTCTTCGCCCTTAACTTGCAACGTTTTGTGAAAATGTCTTGCAGCTTGGGAAGGGTAGGGTAGTAAATGTAAAGAGTATAGAGTACAAATATTTATAGAAATGTAAAGAGTATAAAGTACAAATATGGGGCGGCACGGTGGTGCAGTGGTTAGCACGGTGGTGCAGTGGTTAGCACGGCGGTGTGGTGGTTAGCACGGCGGTGCGGTGGTTAGCACGGTGGTGCGGTGGTTAGCACGGCGGTGCGGTGGTTAGCACGGCGGTGCAGTGGTTAGCACGGCGGTGCAGTGGTTAGCACGGCGGTGCAGTGGTTAGCACGGCGGTGCAGTGGTTAGCACGGCGGTGCAGTGGTTAGCACGGCGGTGCTGTGGTTAGCACGGCGGTGCAGTGGTTAGCACGGCGGTGCAGTGGTTAGCACGGCGGTGCAGTGGTTAGCACGGCGGTGCAGTGGTTAGCACTCATGCCTCACAGCAAGAAGGACCCTGGTTCGAATCCCGTACCAGACCTTTCTGTGTGGAGTTTGCATGTCCTCCCCGTGTCCATGTGGGTTTTCGCCGGGCACTCCGGTTTCCTCCCACCATCCAAACACATGCACTGATAGGTTAATTGGTTAATCTAAAATTGTCCATAGATGTGAATGTGAGAGTGATTGTTTGTCTATATATGTTCAGCCCTGCGATGAACTGGCGTCTCATACAGGGTGTACCCCGCCTTCACCCATTGTAGCTGGATTAGGCCCCCAGTGACCCCCGCGACCCAAGTGTGGATAAAGCGGGTTCAGATAATGAATGAATGAATGAAGTACAAATATTTATATAACTGTAAAGAGTATAAAGTACAAATATTTATATAAATGTAAAGAGAATAAAGTACAAATATTTATATAAATGTAAAGAGTGTATAGTACAAATATTTATATAAATGTAAAGAGTATAAAGTACAAATACAGATCAGAAGAATACAAGGAAGAAATGGACTGAATGTCAAGTGATGTTCAGCACAACATTTAATGATTTTATTTATGTATGACCTTGTTGTTCAGTGTGTTGAGCTCAGTGTCAGGGGTCAGCAGTTAGCTTAACGATAGGGGAGTTACGTTAGCTTAGTGATAGGGGAGTTAAGTTAGCTTAGCAATAGTGGAGTTAAGTTAGCTTAGTGATAGGGGAGTTAATTTAGCTTAGCGATAGTGGAGTTAAGTTAGCTTAGCAATACAGGAGTTAAGTTAGCTTAGCGATGGGGGAGTTAAGTTAGCTTAACGATATGGGAGTTAAGTTAGCTTAGCGATAGTGAAGTTAAGTTGGCTTTGCAATAGTGGAGTTAAGTTAGCTCAACGATAGGAGAGTTAAGTTAGCTTAACGATAGAGGAGTTAAATTAGCTTAGCGATAGGGGAGTTAAGTTAGCTTAGCAATAGGGGAGTTAAGTTAGCTTAGCGATAGGGGAGTTAAATTAGCTTAGCGATAGGGGAGTTAAGTTAGCTTAGCGATAGTGGAGTTAAGTTAGATTAACGATAGGGGAGTTAAGTTAGCTTAGCGATAGTGAAGTTAAGTTGGCTTTGCAATAGTGGAGTTAAGTTAGCTCAACGATAGGAGAGTTAAGTTAGCTTAACGATAGAGGAGTTAAATTAGCTTAGCGATAGGGGAGTTAAGTTAGCTTAGCAATAGGGGAGTTAAGTTAGCTTAGCGATAGGGGAGTTAAATTAGCTTAGCGATAGGGGAGTTAAGTTAGCTTAGCGATAGGGGAGTTAAGTTATCTTAGCGATAGTGGAGTTAAGTTAGATTAACGATAGGGGAGTTAAGTTAGCTTAGCGATAGGGGAACTAGTTGTTTTTGTCAGTGTTAAATGTTCTTCACAGATGAACAGTGCAGTGGTGTTTTTTTTTTTGGACAGTGTGGACAAGGTGAAGCAGGTGATGGACACAGGGTGATGGTTAGAGACACTTTAACTGTCACTGGTTAATGCAGATAAAAGGCTTATTATCCCTAACGTTCCACCATTTGTTTCTAGTCAAGTGTTGGGTTGAGAGTTTTCCAGACATGGAAACTACTGTCACTGATCAAACTCATCCTCTGGGATATAAGTCACAACAGCTGAAGCACGACGTGTCATTCTGAAGGAAAGTGTTGATGACACTGAACAGTGACAGCGACGGATGGAATGTGGTGTTTACGTTTAAGGTGGATGTGTTTGATAACACTGAACATGGAGGCGCGGATAGATCAGCTGATCTGGCGGGTGCCGCTGCTGAGAGGGGGGAAGAGTGGAAAAGAAGATGATAAAGAAAGAGGAGGACAGGGGGAGGAAAGAGGAGGACATGGGGAGGAAAGAGGAGGGCAGGGAGAGGAAAAAGGAGAACAAGGGGAGGAAAGAGGAGGACAAGGGGAGGAAAGAGGAGAACAAGGGGAGGAAAGAGGAGGACATGGGGAGGAAAGAGGAGGGCAGGGGGAGGAAAGAGGAGAACAAGGGGAGGAAAGAGGAGGACATGGGGAGGAAAGAGGAGGACATGGGGAGGAAAGAGGAGGACATGGGGAGGAAAGAGGAGGGCAGGGAGAGGAAAGAGGAGGAAAGGGGGAGGAAAAAGGAGAACAAGGGGAGGAAAGAGGAGGACAGGGAGAGGAACGAGGAGAACAAGGGGAGGAAAGAGGAGGACAGGGGGAGGAAAGAGGAGGACATGGGGAGGAAAGAGGAGGGCAGGGAGAGGAAAAAGGAGAACAAGGGGAGGAAAGAGGAGGACAAGGGGAGGAAAGAGGAGAACAAGGGGAGGAAAGAGGAGGACAGGGAGAGTAAAGAGGAGGACAGGGAGAGGAAAGAGGAGGACAAGGGGAGGAAAGAGGAGAACAAGGGGAGGAAAGAGGAGGACAGGGAGAGTAAAGAGGAGGACAGGGAGAGGAAAGAGGAGGACAGGGAGAGGAAAGAGGAGGACAGGGGGAGGAAAGAGGAGGACATGGGGAGGAAAGAGGAGGGCAGGGAGAGGAAAGAGGAGAACAAGGGGAGGAAAGAGGAGGACATGGGGAGGAAAGAGGAGGGCAGGGGGAGGAAAGAGGAGAACAAGGGGAGGAAAGAGGAGGACATGGGGAGGAAAGAGGAGGACATGGGGAGGAAAGAGGAGGACATGGGGAGGAAAGAGGAGGGCAGGGAGAGGAAAGAGGAGGACAGGGGGAGGAAAGAGGAGAACAAGGGGAGGAAAAAGGAGAACAAGGGGAGGAAAGAGGAGGACAGGGAGAGGAACGAGGAGAACAAGGGGAGGAAAGAGGAGAACAAGGGGAGGAAAGAGGAGGACATGGGGAGGAAAGAGGAGGACATGGGGAGGAAAGAGGAGGACATGGGGAGGAAAGAGGAGGGCAGGGAGAGGAAAGAGGAGGACAGGGGGAGGAAAGAGGAGAACAAGGGGAGGAAAAAGGAGAACAAGGGGAGGAAAGAGGAGGACAGGGAGAGGAACGAGGAGAACAAGGGGAGGAAAGAGGAGAACAAGGGGAGGAAAGAGGAGGACAGGGAGAGTAAAGAGGAGGGCAGGGAGAGTAAAGAGGAGGACAGGGAGAGGAAAGAGGAGGACAGGGAGAGGAAAGAGGAGGACAGGGGGAGGAAAGAGGAGGACATGGGGAGGAAAGAGGAGGGCAGGGAGAGGAAAGAGGAGAACAAGGGGAGGAAAGAGGAGGGCATGGGGAGGAAAGAGGAGGGCAGGGGGAGGAAAGAGGAGGGCAGGGGGAGGAAAGAGGAGAACAAGGGGAGGAAAGAGGAGGACATGGGGAGGAAAGAGGAGGACATGGGGAGGAAAGAGGAGGACATGGGGAGGAAAGAGGAGGGCAGGGAGAGGAAAGAGGAGGACAGGGGGAGGAAAGAGGAGAACAAGGGGAGGAAAAAGGAGAACAAGGGGAGGAAAGAGGAGGACAGGGAGAGGAACGAGGAGAACAAGGGGAGGAAAGAGGAGAACAAGGGGAGGAAAGAGGAGGACATGGGGAGGAAAGAGGAGGACATGGGGAGGAAAGAGGAGGACATGGGGAGGAAAGAGGAGGGCAGGGAGAGGAAAGAGGAGGACAGGGGGAGGAAAGAGGAGAACAAGGGGAGGAAAAAGGAGAACAAGGGGAGGAAAGAGGAGGACAGGGAGAGGAACGAGGAGAACAAGGGGAGGAAAGAGGAGAACAAGGGGAGGAAAGAGGAGGACGGGGAGAGGAAAGAGGAGGACAAGGAGAGGAAAGAGGACAGGGAGAGGAAAGAGGAGGACAGGGGAGGAAATGGGAGAACAAGGGGAGGAAAGAGGATGACAAGGAGAGGAAAGAGGACAGGGAGAGGAACGAGGAGAACAAGGGGAGGAAAGAGGAGGACAGGGAGTGGAAAGAGTAGAACAAGGGGAGGAAAGAGAGGGGAGGAGAGAGGAAGACGGGGAGAGGAAAGAGGACAGGGAGAGGAAAGAGGAGGACAGGGGAGGAAATGGGAGAACAAGGGGAGGAAAGAGGAGGACAAGGAGAGGAAAGAGGAGGACAGGGGGAGGAAAGAGGAGGATAGGGGGAGGAAAGAGGAGGACAGGGAGAGGAAAGAGGAGAGCAAGGGGAGGAAAGAGGAGGACAGGGGGAGGAAAGAGGAGAACAAGGGGAGGAAAGAGGAGGACAAGGAGAGGAAAGAGGACAGGGAGAGGAAAGAGGAGAACAAGGTGAGGAAAGAGGAGGACAGGGAGAGGAAAGAGGAGAACAAGGTGAGAAAAGAGGAGGACAGGGGAGGACAGGGAGGGGAAAGAGGAGGACAAGGGGAGGAAAGAGAGAGGAGGACAGGGCGAGGAACGAGGAGAACAAGGGGAGGAAAGAGGAGGACAGGGAGTGGAAAGAGTAGAACAAGGGGAGGAAAGAGAGGGGAGGAGAGAGGAAGACAGGGAGAGGAAAGAGGACAGGGAGAGGAAAGAGGAGGACAGGGGAGGAAATGGGAGAACAAGGGGAGGAAAGAGGAGGACAAGGAGAGGAAAGAGGAGGACAGGGGGAGGAAAGAGGAGGATAGGGGGAGGAAAGAGGAGGACAGGGAGAGGAAAGAGGAGAACAAGGGGAGGAAAGAGGAGGACAGGGGGAGGAAAGAGGAGAACAAGGGGAGGAAAGAGGAGGACAAGGAGAGGAAAGAGGACAGGGAGAGGAAAGAGGAGAACAAGGTGAGGAAAGAGGAGGACAGGGAGAGGAAAGAGGAGAACAAGGTGAGAAAAGAGGAGGACAGGGGAGGACAGGGAGAGGAAAGAGGAGGACAAGGGGAGGAAAGAGAGAGGAGGACAGGGCGAGGAACGAGGAGAACAAGGGGAGGAAAGAGGAGGACAGGGAGAGTAAAGAGGAGGACAGGGAGAGGAAAGAGGAGGACAGGGAGAGGAAAGAGGTGGACAAGGAGAGGAAAGAGGACAGGGAGAGGAAAGAGGACAGGGAGAGGAAAGAGGAGGACAGGGGAGGAAATGGGAGAACAAGGGGAGGAAAGAGGAGGACAAGGAGAGGAAAGAGGACAGGGAGAGGAAAGAGGAGGACAGGGGGAGGAAAGAGGAGGATAGGGGGAGGAAAGAGGAGGACAGGGAGAGGAAAGAGGAGAACAAGGGGAGGAAAGAGGAGGACAGGGGGAGGAAAGAGGAGAACAAGGGGAGGAAAGAGGGGGACAGGGGGAGGAAAGAGGAGAACAAGGGGAGGAAAGAGGAGGACAAGGAGAGGAAAGAGGACAGGGAGAGGAAAAAGGAGAACAAGGGGAAGAAAGAGGAGGACAGGGAGAGGAAAGAGGAGGACAGGGACAGGAAAGAGGAGGACAGGGAGAGGAAAGAGGAGGACAGGGAGAGGAAAGAGGAGGACAGGGAGAGGAACGAGGAGAACAAGGGGAGGAAAGAGGAGGACAGGGACAGGAAAGAGGAGGACAGGGAGAGGAAAGAGTAGAACAAGAGGAGGAAAGAGAGGGGAGGAAAGAGGAGGACAAGGTGAGGAAAGAGGAGGACAGGGAGAGGAAAGAGGAGAACAAGGTGAGAAAAGAGGAGGACAGGGGAGGACAGGGAGAGGAAAGAGGAGGACAAGGGGAGGAAAGAGAGAGGAGGACAGGGCGAGGAACGAGGAGAACAAGGGGAGGAAAGAGGAGGACAGGGAGAGGAAAGAGGAGGACAGGGAGAGGAAAGAGGAGGACAGGGAGAGGAAAGAGGTGGACAAGGAGAGGAAAGAGGACAGGGAGAGGAAAGAGGAGGACAGGGGAGGAAATGGGAGAACAAGGGGAGGAAAGAGGAGGACAAGGAGAGGAAAGAGGACAGGGAGAGGAAAGAGGAGGACAGGGGGAGGAAAGAGGAGGATAGGGGGAGGAAAGAGGAGGACAGGGAGAGGAAAGAGGAGAACAAGGGGAGGAAAGAGGAGGACAGGGGGAGGAAAGAGGAGAACAAGGGGAGGAAAGAGGGGGACAGGGGGAGGAAAGAGGAGAACAAGGGGAGGAAAGAGGAGGACAAGGAGAGGAAAGAGGACAGGGAGAGGAAAAAGGAGAACAAGGGGAAGAAAGAGGAGGACAGGGAGAGGAAAGAGGAGGACAGGGACAGGAAAGAGGAGGACAGGGAGAGGAACGAGGAGAACAAGGGGAGGAAAGAGGAGGACAGGGACAGGAAAGAGGAGGACAGGGAGAGGAAAGAGTAGAACAAGAGGAGGAAAGAGAGGGGAGGAAAGAGGAGGACAAGGGGAGGAAAGAGAACCTGGGGAGGAAAGAGGAGGACAGGGAGAGGAAAGAGGAGGACAGGGAGAGGAAAGAGGAGGACAGGGAGAGGAAAGAGGAGGACAGGGAGAGGAAAGAGGAGGACAGGGAGAGGAAAGAGGAGGACAGGGAGAGGAAAGAGGAGGACAGGGAGAGGAACGAGGAGAACAAGGGGAGGAAAGAGAGGGGAGGAAAGAGAACCTGGGGAGGAAAGAGGAGGACAGGGGGAGGAAAGAGGAGGACAGGGAGAGGAAAGAGGAGGACAGGGAGAGGAAAGAGTAGAACAAGAGGAGGAAAGAGAGGGGAGGAAAGAGGAGGACAAGGGGAGGAAAGAGAACCTGGGGAGGAAAGAGGAGGACAGGGAGAGGAAAGAGGAGGACAGGGAGAGGAACGAGGAGAACAAGGGGAGGAAAGAGAGGGGAGGAAAGAGAACCTGGGGAGGAAAGAGGAGGACAGGGGGAGGAAAGAGGAGGACAGGGAGAGGAAAGAGGAGGACAGGGAGAGGAACGAGGAGGACATGGGGAGGAAAGAGGAGGGCAGGGAGAGGAACGAGGAGAACAAGGGGAGGAAAGAGAACCTGGGGAGGAAAGAGGAGGACAGGGGGAGGAAAGAGGAGGACAGGGAGAGGAAAGAGGAGGACAGGGACAGGAAAGAGGAGGACAGGGGGAGGAAAGAGGAGAACAGGGGGAGGAAAAAAAGCAAAGGGTAAGGTTTGGGTTCAGATTCAGGTCTTGTATAGAGACTTTGAGAGTGTATTAAAAGTTAATGGTGGTTTGAACGCACCCTTTAAAGTAGAGGGGTGTAGGACAGGGGTGTCCACTGTCAGGTATGTTGTACTCTCTGGTTTTAGAACCCTTACTCCTCAGACTCAGACAAGATTTATCTGGTTTTAAACTCCCACACTGTGATTGGCTCGTTAAGCTGTCAGCCTACGCAGATGATGTCATTGTTTTAATTAAAACTCAAGACGATATTGATTTTTTAAAAACACAGTGTACATTGGTTTGACTGAACCTCATCAGCTAAAGTTAATTGGGTCAAGAGCGAGGGTCTGATGGTAGGGGAGGGGGTGCAGAGGGTAGTGACGGTGGGGGGGGTGCAGAGGGTAGTGATGGTGGGGGGGGTCCAGAGAGTAGTGATGGTAGGGGGGGGGGGGTGCAGAGGGTAGTGACGGTAGGGGGGGGTGCAGAGGGTAGTGACGGTGGGGGGGGTCCAGAGGGTAGTGACGGTGGGGGGGGTCCAGAGGGTGGTGACGGTAGGGGGGGGTACAGAGGGTAGTGAAGAAGGGAGGGATAAAATACCTGGGGATATTTTTAGGAAACAATGAATTCATTGGGAAAAAGTATAGAAGGTCAAAGGTCGAATAAACCAATGGAAATGGATTTTACTAAAACGGTCTTTTAATGGTCGGGTTTTAATTCTTAACAATTTATGAACTTCAATGTTATAGCATCATCTGTCGTGTGTAGATCCTCCAGTCGATGTTCTATGGAAAATCTAGGCCATCATGGTGGACTTGTTCTGGGACCGGCTGCACTGGGTCCCAAAGAGCGTCCTGGTCCTACCCAGGAACAAGGACTGATCCACCTGGCCAACACCGATTCACCTGACCAACACCGATTCACCTGACCAACACCGATTCACCTGGCCAACACCGATTCACCTGGCCAACACCGATTCACCTGGTCAACACCGATCCACCTGGTCAACACCGATCCACCTGGTCAACACCGATCCACCTGACCAACACCGATCCACCTGACCAACACCGATCCACCTGGTCAACACCGATCCACCTGACCAACACCGATCCACCTGGTCAACACCGATCCACCTGACCAACAACGATCCAGCTGGTCAACACCGATCCACCTGGTCAACACCGATTCACCTGGCCAACACCGATTCACCTGACCAACACCGATTCACCTGACCAACACCGATTCACCTGGCCAACACCGATTCACCTGGTCAACACCGATCCACCTGGTCAACACCGATCCACCTGGTCAACACCGATCCACCTGACCAACACCGATCCACCTGACCAACACCGATCCACCTGGTCAACACCGATCCACCTGACCAACACCGATCCACCTGGTCAACACCGATCCACCTGACCAACAACGATCCAGCTGGTCAACACCGATCCACCTGGTCAACACCGATTCACCTGGCCAACACCGATCCACCTGGCCAACACCGATTCACCTGGTCAACACCGATCCACCTGGTCAACACCGATCCACCTGGTCAACACCGATCCACCTGACCAACACCGATCCACCTGGTCAACACCGATCCACCTGGTCAACACCGATCCACCTGACCAACACCGATCCACCTGGTCAACACCGATCCACCTGACCAACACCGATCCACCTGGTCAACACCGATCCACCTGACCAACACCGATCCACCTGACCAACACCGATCCACCTGGTCAACACCGATTCACCTGGCCAACACCGATCCACCTGACCAACACCGATCCACGTGACCAACACCGATCCACGTGACCAACACCGATCCACCTGGTCAACATGATCCACCTGGTCAACACCGATCCAACTGACCAACACCGATCCACCTGGCCAACATCGATCCACCTG
>CM035796.1:51835955-51888355 GCA_020466265.1 Siphamia tubifer
AAATAAGTGTTAAAATGTTCCATGTCAAACACTGAAAGAACATAGAATGGTTTAAATAGACTTGACTTTTATGAAACAAATACATTCAATGTAACAACGAACATAAAAGTTCAAACTATAGTAAACAATAACAAATGTTAGTATTAATTTAATGTTATTTATAGAACCTTAAATAACAACAATATGGTCTGACAGGACTTTACAGGGTTAATTATAGAGAACAATCAATGATAGTAATAGATAAAGTGTGAAGCATCTTCTGTCTCTGTCCTTAGTATCATCACTTAAGTTTGATACAAACCATAAAGACATGAACACATGTTCTACTGCATGTTCTACTGCATGTTCTACTGCATGTTCTACTGCATGTTCTACTGCATGTTCTGCTGCATGTTCTGCTGCATGTTCTACTGCATGTTCTGCTGCATGTTCTACTGCATGTTCTACTGCATGTTCTGCTGCATGTTCTACTGCATGTTCTACTGTATGTTCTACTGCATGTTCTACTGCATGTTCTACTGTATGTTCTACTGCATGTTCTACTGCATGTTCTACTGCATGTTCTACTGTATGTTCTACTGCATGTTCTACTGCATGTTCTACTGTATGTTCTACTGCATGTTCTACTGCATGTTCTACTGCATGTTCTACTGCATGTTCTGCTGCATGTTCTACTGCATGTTCTACTGCATGTTCTACTGCATGTTCTACTGCATGTTCTACTGCATGTTCTGCTGCATGTTCTACTGCATGTTCTACTGCATGTTCTACTGCATGTTCTACTGCATGTTCTGCTGCATGTTCTACTGCATGTTCTGCTGCATGTTCTACTGCATGTTCTACTGCATGTTCTACTGTATGTTCTACTGCATGTTCTACTGCATGTTCTACTGTATGTTCTACTGCATGTTCTACTGCATGTTCTACTGCATGTTCTACTGCATGTTCTGCTGCATGTTCTGCTGCATGTTCTACTGCATGTTCTACTGTATGTTCTACTGCATGTTCTACTGCATGTTCTACTGCATGTTCTACTGTATGTTCTACTGCATGTTCTACTGCATGTTCTACTGTATGTTCTACTGCATGTTCTACTGCATGTTCTACTGCATGTTCTGCTGCATGTTCTGCTGCATGTTCTACTGCATGTTCTACTGCATGTTCTACTGTATGTTCTACTGCATGTTCTACTGCATGTTCTACTGCATGTTCTACTGCATGTTCTGCTGCATGTTCTACTGCATGTTCTACTGCATGTTCTACTGCATGTTCTGCTGCATGTTCTACTGCATGTTCTACTGCATGTTCTGCTGCATGTTCTGCTGCATGTTCTACTGCATGTTCTGCTGCATGTTCTGCTGCATGTTCTACTGCATGTTATACTGCATGTTCTGCTGCATGTTCTGCTGCATGTTCTGCTGCATGTTCTGCTGCATGTTCTACTGCACGTTCTGCTGCATGTTCTACTGCACGTTCTACTGCACGTTCTTTCTGCTGCATGTTCTACTGCATGTTCTGCTGCATGTTCTACTGCATGTTCTACTGCACGTTCTGCTGCACGTTCTGCTGCACGTTCTACTGCATGTTCTACTGCATGTTCTGCTGCATGTTCTGCTGCATGTTCTACTGCATGTTCTACTGCATGTTCTGCTGCATGTTCTACTGCATGTTCTACTGCATGTTCTACTGCATGTTCTACTGCATGTTCTGCTGCATGTTCTGCTGCATGTTCTACTGCATGTTCTACTGCATGTTCTACTGCATGTTCTACTGCATGTTCTACTGCATGTTCTGCTGCATGTTCTGCTGCATGTTCTGCTGTATGTTCTGCTGCATGTTCTACTGCATGTTCTACTGCATGTTCTACTGCATGTGTGCTTTGTTCAGCTCTTACACAAGCTTTAGAAGCTGCTGCTGGAACTTTCTGGGACGGACAATCAGGGTGGTCCTGCCTGCGTGGTCCTGGAAGGACAGTATGTGGGGTTCAGACCCGTCCTTCATTGTTGGTCCTTCCAGTTGGTCTGGTACCACTTCCAGTTGGTCTGGTACCACTTCCAGCTGGTCTGGTACCACTTCCAGTTGGTCTGGTACCACTTCCAGCTGGTCTGGTACCACTTCCAGTTGGTCTGGTACCACTTTCAGTTGGTCTGGTACCACTTCCAGCTGGTCTGGTACCACTTCCAGTTGGTCTGGTACCACTTCCAGCTGGTCTGGTACCACTTCCAGTTGGTCTGGTACCACTTTCAGTTGGTCTGGTACCACTTCCAGCTGGTCTGGTACCACTTCCAGTTGGTCTGGTACCACTTCCAGCTGGTCTGGTACCACTTCCAGTTGGTCTGGTACCACTTCCAGTTGGTCTGGTACCACTTCCAGTTGGTCTGGTACCACTTCCAGTTGGTCTGGTTTGTCAAACTGGCCAAACAGATCCTTGAGGATGGGTATCTTTAGCACCTCATTGAAGAATGTACCAGGGTCCCAGAAGACCTGGTCCAAGATCAGGTCCAACATGTCCTCCACATAATCTACAATTCACAAATAAAATATGTGTGTACTTTGTGTACCCTTCAATAACCATTAAGTTATGTTGTACAGTTTTTGGTACTTTATTTGTATTATTCATATTATATTAATAAGTGTATTTATAATGTAAACTATTCTAAACACTCACTTTAATAAAGTATAGAATATGATAATAACTAAATTCATTATTTATTTTTTGTTTGTATGTATTTCTACACATTTTGTGACTGCAGTATTTTTAATAAAATCTTGGTAAACTTATTGGAGGTTGGTTCAGTTTTAACTGGCTTTGCTGTGGCCCCTCCTCTTTTCTTAGATTTGGGTAAATGTACCCAGAACAACGGTTCACCAGCTGATGTTGTTGCTTGGGGACGTCCAGCATATTTATTGAAGTGCAGCGCTGGCAGATATAATCTGTGGAGAGAAAATGTCATTTATAAATATGATGGAAACATACATGTATGTTTATACACTGGACAATCATGGCTTATTTACCTACACAACATTCCAACAAAAGAAAAGAGCACATTGTTAGTGTAAAAGAAGCTACAGTCCAGTAGATGTGTTTTTAATACTATGGAGACACTTCTTCACTTTTCCATATTCTTTGTTCTGTCATATCTTCAACACTTTCTTTGTCTTAATAAATAAGAAAATAGAACTTATTACAACAACCCCCAAATTCACCATAATAATAATAATCTATATGTGATTATACAATATTTATAAGATTTCTATTTTCACACACATTCAATTCACATTTGGTGTTTATTATAGTTTACTTTTTATTTGATTTATATTTTGTTTTATTAAGAAACATGAACCTTTTAGATGTGAACACAGGATAAACTAGTCTACTTTATTTTATGGTAAACTGCTAATGATAACATTATTATTCTACACAGATGAACGTACTTAACTGTCTGAACATTTAACACCTGCTGACACACAGTACAACACCTCAAACAGCTCCAGTAGGGTTAGGGTTAGGGTCCAGCTTTCATAAACAATATATGTAGGTATCTTATGGATGGACCTGGAAGATTCTATTATAATAAAAAATAAGACACATTAACCTCTACACTGCTAGAACTAAAACTAATAATCTTATGTAACTTATTCAAATGTTGATGTGAAATATGAAGTAAGTCACATCATGAACTGACTGTGATGCAGTTGTGACAGAATCTACAGAGTCATACATGATATCCTGTGGATCCAGAAAATCCAAAAGATGAGCTGAACCTCTAAAGTGTTCTTCTTCTAACCAAGGTTATTTTACAGGTTCTATTTATTAGTGTACATGTGTTTATCTAAACACCAGGGACAGTAATATTTGTAATGAGTATTTCCAGTTACATTAGCATCATTAGCATGTATGCTAACAGCTGCTCTTACACCTATCATTGTGCTTTAATCAGCCCAGAGTGTCACTAACACATGGAATTGTCTGAAACATGTAGAGAATCTCTATAAATTTACCAACAAGTAACACTAAGCACTTTTACACCGTCTGTTGTTTCACTGCTGTAAAGTTCTAGAACTAGCTAGCGGAAGTCACAGCTCTTGTTAGCATTAACTAACGTTACTCTAAATACAAACACAGAACATATTATATAAATACTTACATGTTCCTCCTCTAATGTTTGTGGACAGTTGGTTCTGCTCCAGGTTTAAGGCACAGTTCTGTTGTACTGACCCAGGTTAGAAAAGCAGTCTGTTGTGAAGTGGACACTAACAGGGTCTTTGGTAAATTTCCTTCAAAATAAATGTGATCCACTTCAGTCTTTCATCTTCTGAAGTTTGAAGCTCATGTATGGACTTGTGTTTTTCCTTTTAACCAGGAACAGAAGTGTTTAGAGTTTGTCCACACATTCCTTCTGTGTCTCTGCATCAATGCAGAATAATGGCGGATCTCCGAGTCCGAGCAGAGGTCATAGGTCAATAGGTGGGGTTAGCTGAGCAGGTGGGGTGGGATACTCAAATTAAAGTGCACCTGTTACGTGTGAGGCGCAGCAAATCAAAACGGAGCGTTTCCCGCCCCCTCCAATAAGACACGGATCACGCGTGGATGTTTTTTTTCATGATTCCAGGGTCTCCTAACACGCAGATAACACATATATGTGCTGTAAAAACGTTAAATAGTCCATTTTGCATGATATGACCCCCTTAACACTGGGTCTAAAGCCCAGCCTTTTGACCCCTGGTTCTATGTGGTTCCAGGGGTCCACGTGCCTGGCTACTGTGCCCCAGGATGGTGCCTTATTACTGGATCTGAAGCCCAGCCTTTTGACCCCTGGTTCTATGTGGTTCCAGGGGTCCACGTGCCCAGCTACTTTGCCTGAGGTTGAGGCCTTAAAGCTGGGTCTAAAGCCCGGCCTGTTGACCCCTGGTTCTATCTGGTTCCTGGTGTCTGCGTGCCCGGCTACTGTGCCCCAGGATGGGGCATTATGTCTGGGTCTGAAGCCTGGCCTTTTGACCCCTGGTTCTATGTGGTTCCAAGTTCCCAGCAACTACCAAGAGGCAAAACTTGCTACGTGTGAAAGGTGGACTTTGTCATTTTTCACAGGGGTTCATATGTCGCTCTACTCTGCCCCAGAACAGAGCCAGCCATTTGACCCCTGGTTCTTTGTGGTTCCATGGGTCCAGATCCCATGCCTTTTCACCCCAGGATAGGGCCTTTTCGATGTGTCAAAGCCCGGCCTTTTGAACCCTGGTTCTATGTGGTTCCAGGGGTCCAGATACCCTGCCTTTTTACCCCAGGTTAGGGCCTTTTTGGTGGGTTAAAACCCAACTTTTAGACCCCTGGTCCTATGTGGTTCCAGGGGTCCAGATGCCCTTCCTTTTCACCCCCAGAACCGGGCCTTCTGGGTGGGTTACATCCTGGCCTTTAGACCCCTGGTTCCTGGAGGTCCTGTCGCCTATCACTGAAAATGAGGCGTGTACTCATTGAATTTTGGTGTATTACCAACCCAATCCTGTCGGGGGGGACCATGGGAATCGGTTTGTGGGTGGGGCACAACTGGTGTTGGCAGAGGAAGAAGGACGACATTGAGTGAAGATGGCGAAAAAGCGGAGATGTAGCGAACTGAGGCAGCTGGCGGTGGAAGAAAGCAGGTTTAGGAGTATTTCAGGAGATACTGCAGCAGGTGAGGGGGAAAGAGAAGGGAGAGTAGGTGGGAGATACCCAGCAAAGAAGAAGGGCAGAGTGAGCGGGTGTGGTGCGCACCATGTGCCCTCGAAGGACCAGCATAGCCCAGGTGAACCCGGCTCAGAGGATCCTAGTGAACCAGACCTGGATATTTCAGACGAATGGCTGCCGCCTGGTTCGTCAGACACCAGCACAGCCTCATCGCCGGAGCGGGAGCCAGATCGCTCCGATAATGGACGTGAAAGAGGTAAGAATTAACCCCCATTCAGTCCATGTTACATGAACACCATTTTCCTCCAGTCGTCTTTATGGGCACCTGTTGGTAATCATTATGGTAATTATGTGTTATAGGTGGTGGGTCCAGCAGGGCCCCCATCCCTTCTCTTGGTGGAGGACAAAGAAAGAAAGGTAAAAGGTTATATATATATACATTTTTGTTGTTTTTTTCCCTCTTCAACATCATAAAGAATGAAATTATTTATTACATTATCAATTATTGTCCTATATATGTACATCATTTACAGATGTATCAACTAGGGGCTGGGACCAGGACCAGGACCAGGACCAGGACCAGGACCAGGACCAGGACCAGGACCAGGACCAGGACCAGGACCAGGACCAGGATCAGGGCTGGTGTCAAGCTGGCTGGGAACCCCTGGAGTTGCTGTTTACTGCAACAGCGGGCCCTCAGAACGCCGCTGCCGACTTCGAGTCCAATGAGCCGCCGATTACCTAGACCTGTTTGTGACAGATGAGCTGCTGCAGCATATTTGCGATCAGACAAACTTGTATGCTCGTCAGTACTTTGAAGCCAACACTGAGGTGCTACCAGGCCCGCCGCTTCACATACGCAGAGTACGCAATGCGCATAGGGCCGCAAAAGTTTGCAGGGGCCTCCACTGTTATTGAAATTGACTGAAAATGCCATGATGAAAAATATTATATTTTACATTTTGAAAAATGTGAATTATGTATTAGTAGGTAAATTGCGTTATCTTTAAATATGGCGTACTCCATCATTCAATTCGAGCAAATTAAATGTTTTATGTTTGTACCTAATACAAAGTCCCTCCCCCTACCCTCCCTGAAATGGTACAGCCCAGTTTGCACCGTTCTGTGTCATATGTCTATGTTGTTAGCGCCCAATATTTACCACAATATTTACCACAATATTTACCACAATTCTACAATGAAACGGCAGCATGAGTCTGGAGCTGAAAAACCAAAGAAAAAGAAACAAAAAGATGATTCCCGTGCATCTCTCACTGGTAAGTATTTGGTAAAGATTTAAATTGTTCAGCATTGATGCTTGTTTTATAACCTATGTTTACTTCAGGCTAGGTTGCGTTAGCTTTGCCAAAATAATTAGAATTTACACAGCACGTGGCACGTTTGAAAATATTTGACAGTAGATTTGGAGTGTCTTATAAATGGTGAAAGTCTTAGTTATCCGTCAGTACACTACTTTAGTGACTGGTTCTTATTGTTCGTCGCTTCACTACTTCAGTCCAAATATATTCTGCCCGACAACGTGATCATACAGCCAAGGCTTAGACAAGGGTGACACCTGCTGGTAAATTCTAGAATTTGTTGTGGTTGTATGATTTCGCATTTGGTCATTCACTAAATGTCACCACTGTTTTTACATAAAGTGTAGTTTTACAGCAAGTGTCTATGTTTCCCTAGTGTTATATGTTACAATTTTATAAATTACATTTCATGTCATTTTGCCATCATTATGGAATACACTGGTAACTAGATAGAATTATAATGAAGTGTTTTAAAGTTAAACACAGATGCCAAACTGAGGCGTGTGATATTTTTTCATGTTTTGGTATTTAAATATTTTCCACAGGGTCAATGTGGTCAATATGTAAGGAGCACCAAGCCATCAAGATGATAAGTCAGATGATCAACCATCTAAGTAGACAGCAAACTGAGCAGCAACAATCTGAGCAACAGCAACCATCCTCCCGGACAGACACACACACCATAACCCCAGAACATACAACAAATGATACTGAGATAGATGTGCCACCACCAACAGATCCTGCCTTTTGGAAAAAAAGTTTCAGACACCGACAGGGTTGATATTGTAAGAAGAAGATTTAAGGTCCCTGACAGGTTTCCTGTTCATTGATCATTGTTTGGAATCTACAGTTGCCTTTTATTTAATTTAATTGTAATGCTGCTCTTAAGAAAATGTAAACATTTATTTATACATCATTAATGGTGCTGCTGTTCTTTACTGTTTACTGCTGTTATTATATTAGCCTTATTTATAATATTATCAATGTTCAGTTTTAAAATGTGAAATTTAATAAATGGTAACAGCTTCAGTATAACTTTTCGTTTGTTGTGTGGGTGGATATATGTGTGTGTGTGTGTGTGTGGGGGGGGGGGGGGGGCATGTCCACATTTGTATTTTGAGGTGGTGGTGGGCCTCCCTGACCAGTTATGCTTAGGGCCTCCAAAACCTTAGCAGCGGCTCTGGGCGCTACCCCACAGCAGAGGTAATGCCTGGAAGCCAGTGTCAGTGCAAAGAACGTTTTCAGTTGTGGGACTGAGTTTCGTCACTGGCTACATCAAAAAGCCAAACCTTGACTTATACTGGAGTGTAGAGGAAATAGATGCAACAGCATATTTCAGCCGGACAATGTCCAGGAACAGATTTAAATTATATGGCGGTTCCTCCATTTCAATAACAATGCCACACAAAATACTGCTGATAAAATGTACAAAGTCCACCCAGTGTTAGATTATCTTGTTGGAAAATGCAAAGAACTGTACCAGCCAGGAAAAAACATTTGCATTGATGAGGGCATGATGCAGTGGCGGGGGCGCCTATCGTTCCGAGTGTATAACCCACAAAAGCCGGTGAAGTATGGTATAAAATGGTACATTCTGTGTGACTCTGCGACAGGGTACTGCTTCAACTTGCGGCCTTATGTGGGTGAAGGTAGTACTCTGCCAGAGATAGTGTTCTCTCTGCTTGATGGTCTCCAGGGTCATGGTTATACTGTCTACATGGACGATTTCTATAATTCTGTGTCCCTGTGTGAACGCTTACTGAGAGCACAGACAAACGTCTGTGGAACCCTCAGGAAAAACAGGGGAGAGCCATTGATCATCCGGGATATCAAAAAGTCTGACCTGGGGGCAGGGGAAGGAATTGTGCGGCACAATGGGCGCATGATGGTGGTAGTTTGGCAGGACAAACGAATGGTGAAGATGGTGACAACCTGCCACCAAGACAGAATGGAAGGGGTTGATGTGTGGCAGAGGGGGCAGAGACATAGAGTGACCCAGTTTAAACCAGCGTGTGTGATCGCCTACAACTCCAACATGAATGGTGTGGATAAACTGGACCAGAATGTGGCCTACTACCCCTTCATAAGGAGGTCCCTAAACTGGTCAAAGAAGTTTGTGTCTTCCATGTTCCAAATTGCCATGTTTAACCATATGTTCTTTATAGGGCCACAAATCCACAACAATATAAGTCACTTTTGGAGTTCACACACAGGGTCGTGACCATGTGTTCAGGGAAGCAGCATGGGGTGCTGGAGGCGGAGACAGACCAGGTAGACCAGGTCCACTATCCCAGAGCACCGTACAACATGGACCCTGAAAGTAGGCTGGATGGTAACATGGGGAGGCACCGACTGGACCATCTGATGCCCACCACCAAGAAGACCAGGACAACACGGAGGTGTGGGGTCTGTGTACGCAGCGGCCGCCGCAGTGAGCCCAGGATGTGGTGTGTTTCCTGTCGTGTGGCGTTACATGAAAATGTTTTACAGCAAATCACGCACAGAGAAATAGTACACTGATTAGGGCATGTTTATGAAAATATGACTGTTTTTATATCAAACACCTTGTTTTATGTGTTGTTTTTGTTGTTTCATAGAAGTCTACACTTTCTCTTGATGTGTTCTGTGTTTATGTCGTCATAAAACTCAATATTCTGTGGGTTTTGAAAAATCACTCAAAATTCTACAAAACTGCTGGAACTGTGAGACTGGCTGTTCAGAAAATTGTTGACAGTGAATGAGTTAAGAATAATGCATTTTATGTTTGAAAGGGAGCACAGTGGAAACAAGTGCTTTATGCTTTTATTGTGATATCACATTTTTAAATGTTGTCATTATTCATGTTTATTACATTTTCAGGAAAATGAATCAAATCAAACAGAAGTGTCGGAAAAGCTCCAGGACTGTGGGAGGAGGCCCAGCTGTCTGTACTGTGGAGGAGCTGGAGACCGGAAGTGAACCCGCGGAGACCGGAAGTGGACGTGGCAGAGCGCTGCAGCACTTCCGCTAAATTTCCGCTTCTGTGATACCAAGAAGGGATTAGTGACAAACACCCCGGGACGACATTGGCCTCAGTTTGGTCCTCTGCCGGGTTCCACTGTCCGCCCCGACCAGAGAATAGCCTTACACTTTATAACATTTGGGAGGTAGGTACATATTAAACAGCCGCTAACGGCTAACATCCTCTTCGGCTTCATTAGGGAACTAGGCTTTCAATACCATAGCTAATGTTGATGCTAGGCTAGCAGCTTGCACTAACACCGCTGTGGGAGGAAACTGGAGTTTTTAGCTTAGCTAACCTGTGCTAACTGCTGCTGTGTGAGAAAACTGTACTTTTTAGGTTAGCTGATTAGCTAACCTGTGCTAACTTCTGCTGTGTGAGAAAACTGTACTTTTTAGGTTAGCTAACCTGTGCTAACGGCTACTGTGTGAAAAAACTGTACTTTTTAGGTTAGCTAACCTGTGCTAACGGCTGCTGTGTGAGAAAACTGTACTTTTTAGGTTAGCTAACCTGTGCTAACGGCTGCTGTGTGAGAAAACTGTACTTTTTAGGTTAGCTAACCTGTGCTAACGGCTGCTGTGTGAGAAAACTGTACTTTTTAGGTTAGCTAACCTGTGCTAACGGCTGCTGTGTGAGAAAACTGTACTTTTTAGGTTAGCTAACCTGTGCTAACGGCTGCTGTGTGAGAAAACTGTACTTTTTAGGTTAGCTAACCTGTGCTAACGGCTGGGAAAACGGTACTTTTAGGTTGGCTGGTTAGCGAACCTGTGCTAACGACTGCTGTAAGAGAAAACTGGAGTTTTTAGTTTCGCTAGTTAGCAAACCTGTATTAACGTTCCGGTGACGGCTGATTGAAGCACCGCTGTCATCATGAACCGAAAGGTTAGCTAATTGAGGTTATAAGAAGTCTACCTTATAAATACTGTAATGTTATCTGCCACTGTACGGTCTATATTTCTAACCACTAGCTGTCTCATGAGATTTAAGGGAGTGTTTGGAGGATTTCGTTGACATGTTAACATGCTCGTTAGTTAGCAAGCTAACTACAATGCGGCACTGAGGTTGTTAGGGTTCGTGTTGGCTAACTGCTACGTTCTGTGGCTACACTGTCATGGTATATGTGTAGTAATTAGGGGTGTGACGAGAGACTCAGCTCACGAGACGAGATTGGGAGATCGAGTTTTTTTTTTTTTAAAAAAAAACGAAATTACAAATTCTATGAATGGACAACATAATTATTTAACCGAGCTTCACACAGATTTTATAACTATGTAAACATTAACTTTGAATGAACTCTTTAATGAACTTCTTTGTCTACAAATTACAACTAAAATAAAAAGTTAAAATAAATTATGTTTATCCTTTTTTTAGGTGCAGACAATTTGTGCAAAACAAACAGTACTTCTCTGTCAATACAGACTGAAAATAGCCTGACCAAGTATGTCACTTACATGTCACTTCTTCCTCTACAAATTAAAACAAAAATAAAAAAGTTAAAATAAAATAAACATATTCAAATGTGGTGCTTGACTGTGGAAGTTGAGGTCCGAAAGAGGAAATGTACCACACCCATGTGCATTTCCTCCTCCTCCGGTGGCATGCCGCACCCAGGTCCGGTCTTTACAGAATCTGACTGGCCCACATACAACAGGTGCCAGGGGTCAGCTGCGGTGTGGGCAACCCACCGACCCATCTGGAAACATAGGAGTCTAATGCACATGTGAGTTAGAGGGTCTCCCAGAAACCCCACGGTGCGCACCGGCTAAGGTGGGATTTTGGCGCCCGCAGGGCCCCTAACAAATGTGGGCAGAAAAATCAGTGGACCATAACAAACCCAATGTCCAAAACCAGAGGGGGGCATTCCCCAGCAAATCGCAGTATTTGCCAATGTCTTTTCTGGCTGCTGCTGGATAACAAATCTTGTGAGACAGAATTTTAAGGTGACGACAAATCTTGCAAGATCTTGCATGACAAGATCTCTCACGCCCCTAGTATTAGTGTTTAAGGCTAGTAATTTTTCCAGTTTTGGTCTTGTCCTCCAACTTTAACCCGGTTTCTGGTCCTGAGCAGCAGATTTGGGGCGGCGGATGTGGGTCGTGGGTCGCGGCTTAGGGCGGCAGATGTGGGTCGCGGCCTAGGGCGGCGGATGTGGGTCGCGGCCTAGGGCGGCAGATGTGGGTCAAGGCCTAGGGCGGGGGATATGGGTCGCGGCCTAGGGCGGCGGATGTGGGTCGCAGCTTAGGGCGGCGGATGTGGGTCGCAGCTTAGGGCGGCAGATGTGGGTCGCGGCCTAGGGCGGCGGATGTGGGTCGCGGCCTAGGGCGGCGGATGTGGGTCGCGGCCTAGGGCGGCAGGTGTGGGTCGCGGCTTAGGGTGGCAGATGTGGGTCGCAGCTTAGGGCGGCGGATGTGGGTCGCAGCTTAGGGCGGCAGATGTGGGTCGCGGCCTAGGGCGGCGGATGTGGGTCGCGGCCTAGGGCGGCGGATGTGGGTCGCGGCCTAGGGCGGCGGATGTGGGTCGCGGCCTAGGGCGGCGGATGTGGGTCGCGGCCTAGGGCGGCGGATGTGGGTCGCGGCCTAGGGCGGCAGATGTGGGTCGAGGCTTAGGGCGGCAGATGTGGGTCGCGGCTTAGGGCGGCAGATGTGGGTCGCGGCTTAGGGCGGCAGATGTGGGTCGCGGCTTAGGGCGGCAGATGTGGGTCGCGGCCTTGGGCAGCAGATGTGGGTCGCGGCCTAGGGCGGCGGATGTGGGTTGCAGCCTAGGGCGGCAGATGGTCAGTTTTCGACCCACAGGCTCAGTGGGTCAGTTTTCGACCCACATGCTGGGGTCAGGTGATTGTATTTCTGATTGTTGAATTATTCAGAGGGTTTGCCGGTTTAGCCTGTGTTAGTGTGATAGATGATACTCATCACTGTCATATTAGCTTTAGGCTGGTCTACAGAAGGTTCTGGAATGAACTACCACACATCTGGTGGGAAGGTGAAGGTGACACATGAGACCAACCATGGCTACAAAGTTCAGACTTTTGTTTTTTTTCTCACAGGTGAACAAGTGGCTGGGAACACGTTCCTGACACACATTGAGTCACCATAAGGCAGTGGTTGTCAAAGTCATTTACTGTCAGGGGACACATTCAGTCCCATTTGATATGAAGTGGACCCAGTCAAATATTAACATAACTTTTACATTTTAATGTCATGATTTTGACATTTTTTGGCTTTTTATCTAATAATTTTAACTTGACTTCATGCACCTTCTAATGCTTAGTGTGGAGAACCTTGTACATAAATGTTAATTTAATGATGAACCACACACTGTCATTACTTTTATTGTTAAACCTCTGAGGGTAAATTTTATTCTGATTGTTTGGTATTTTTAGGAGTACGTCGTCATCAGGGCTGGGACCATATGATTCCATTGTTTCACCATTTTTTGGGTGCAGATTTGATTGAAATTGCACTACGTCGATATTCCTCATTTTTGTCTTGCTACTTTAACAGCAGAGCAGGTGAAAAAGCTGAATGCTGATCCTACAGGTCATATCAGGAGTCATATTTCCATCATATGTGAGTCAGTTCATATTTTTTGAGCAGTAATATATTTGAACCAATCTTTGGAAAGTAACACAAATAAGAGCCTTTACATACCTCATAATAATGTCAACGTAAACTGTCATTTCAAAGCCTGGACTGAATGTTGTTGTTAATTTGTATTTAATTTGTTGATTATTTTTTGTTTATTTTCGTAAATTTCTATGTAATGTTTTTATTGTGGGCTTTAAATGAACATACTTTAGAGTAAAGTGAACGTAAACTGTCATTTCAATCATATCAGTCAAGTCTGGACTGAATGGAAAAGAGACAAACAAATATACATTATGAAGTCTATTTTGTCCAGTATTTAACTCTTCCTACTCTGTCAGTGCTATAAGAAAACAAACCTCAGACCAAAATGAATCCTTTAAATATGTAAAAAAAAAAAAAAGGATTTGTGAACAAAGGGCCAATTCCAATTCCTCCCTGAACCTTCAATCTCAAAATGCGCACTCGCACGAAGTGTAAGTGCTGTCCCAATTCTAAGACGGGTTAAGTTGAGGGGAAGTTTGAGGGCTTTATAGCCTCAATACTGAGATTCCACGACACCACCCTTGGGAGCAACGGTTACCCAGAATGCAGCATTTTCTTTGTTAATGTAGATATAAAGATACTAAAATAATTGTATTATCTTAGTTTAGGTCCATTTTATGGATTATGTTCCTTGTTGTTGCATAACATTTGCTTTTTTATTTTATGATCTTTTGTCAATAGTGGCTGGTGTGGACAAGGTAGCTATCGTTTAAATTAGCTAACGTTACAAAAATGTGTTAATGTAGTGGTTTTATCCAGATAACGGCCTATATAACATGTTTGTGTCGATAATGCTATAAAATGACCAGGCTAATGTCATCTGCCGTTAGCCACAGAGTTAGCTAACGATAGTTATAGCTGGTGTTTACCTTTCATTGAGCCGTGGTTTGAGGCGACAGCTGAATATGGTTGTTATTTATACAGATTATTAGTTTGATAGCTCTAACTGAAGGAATAATTTACAGATAGTCCACAACTATTTAAAAAATGTGGACCTGATGGACCAGTGGATGATAGCTGTGTTTGTGTTTATGATTAAATGGTGTTAACAGTGAAGATATAAAAAAAAAATACAGTTGGGTTTCATTTCAGGGACTACAGAGACAACGCAGGTTAATTTCAGGGACAACATTTAAGGGGTGTCCCATTTCTAAGTCACAAATAGACCTTAACACTTAGTTTGGAGGGTTAAGGGAGTTATGTAGTTATGGTTAAAGTGTGTATGAACCCTGAGGGGCCACATGCATCCCCATTTGATCTGAAGTGGACTGGACCAGTCACATATTAGCATAACATATTTAATAAGAAGTGAATGCAATTTTAACAATATTGTTTGAACTTCCACATGACCCACTTTAAGACAGGGGTCTGAAACTGATTTACTGTCAGGGGTCACATTCAGTCCAGTTTTATCTCCAGTGGGTCACACCAGTAAAATACTAAAATAACCTAGAAATAATGACCACTCCCAAGTTTTTATCTGTTGTAGTAGATAAAGACCCCATTAAATAATGAAAATACTTCCTTTTTTGAAACTATTGAAACAAAAAACTATGAATAAACAGAAGAAAGTAAAGTTTCTAGAGAAAAGGTGAAGTTTAACTGTATTCTGTTTGAACTTATCATTACTACAAACACTCTAAGACAGAGCTGTCAAACTCATTTACTGTCAGGGGTCAGAGTTCATACGTTTTGAATCCTCTCCACCGCTTTGACTGGAGAATGTTTTACAAAAATCAGCCCTGGGGCCACATTTGGCCCCCGGCCTGCTACCCCTAACACTGCATGTGTGACACCCCTGCCATATAAAGTCATAGCACATCAATTTGAGTTTGGCTTCAGATTACTGGGTTAGTGTTTTAACCTGTGTTGGTTTCAGGTTTGTCATTGAGTTGAAATGTGAAGGAGTGGTTGACGTGACAACGTCCAAAACTAATAAAGGTGTGGATGTTTGAACCAGTTGTAAGCATGAACCAGGAAGATCTACAGGTGTTGTGTGTGTGAACCAGGAAGACCTACAGGTGTTGTGTGTGTGAACCAGGAAGACCTACAGGTGTTGGTGTGAACCAGGAAGACCTACAGGTGTTGTGTGTGTGAACCAGGAAGACCTACAGGTGTTGTGTGTGAACCAGGAAGACCTACAGGTGTTGTGTGTGAACCAGGAAGACCTACAGGTGTTGTGTGTGAACCAGGAAGACCTACAGGTGTTGTGTGTGAACCAGGAAGACCTACAGGTGTTGTGTGTGAACCAGGAAGACCTACAGGTGTTGTGTGTGAACCAGGAAGACCTACAGGTGTTGTGTGTGAACCAGGAAGACCTACAGGTGCTGGAGTGAACCAGGAAGACCTACAGGTGTTGGGTGTGAACCAGGAAGACCTACAGGTGTTGGTGTGAACCAGGAAGACCTACAGGTGTTGTGTGTGAACCAGGAAGACCTACAGGTGTTGGAGTGAACCAGGAAGACCTACAGGTGTTGGAGTGAACCAGGAAGACCTACAGGTGTTGGTGTGAACCAGGAAGACCTACAGGTGTTGTGTGTGAACCAGGAAGACCTACAGGTGTTGTGTGTGAACCAGGAAGACCTACAGGTGTTGGAGTGAACCAGGAAGACCTACAGGTGTTGGAGTGAACCAGGAAGACCTACAGGTGTTGGTGTGAACCAGGAAGACCTACAGGTGTTGTGTGTGAACCAGGAAGACCTACAGGTGTTGTGTGTGAACCAGGAAGACCTACAGGTGTTGGAGTGAACCAGGAAGACCTACAGGTGTTGGAGTGAACCAGGAAGACCTACAGGTGTTGGAGTGAACCAGGAAGACCTACAGGTGTTGTGTGTGAACCAGGAAGACCTACAGGTGCTGGAGTGAACCAGGAAGACCTACAGGTGTTGGGTGTGAACCAGGAAGACCTACAGGTGTTGGTGTGAACCAGGAAGACCTACAGGTGTTGTGTGTGAACCAGGAAGACCTACAGGTGTTGGAGTGAACCAGGAAGACCTACAGGTGTTGGAGTGAACCAGGAAGACCTACAGGTGTTGGTGTGAACCAGGAAGACCTACAGGTGTTGTGTGTGAACCAGGAAGACCTACAGGTGTTGTGTGTGAACCAGGAAGACCTACAGGTGTTGGAGTGAACCAGGAAGACCTACAGGTGTTGGAGTGAACCAGGAAGACCTACAGGTGTTGGTGTGAACCAGGAAGACCTACAGGTGTTGTGTGTGAACCAGGAAGACCTACAGGTGTTGTGTGTGAACCAGGAAGACCTACAGGTGTTGGAGTGAACCAGGAAGACCTACAGGTGTTGGAGTGAACCAGGAAGACCTACAGGTGTTGGAGTGAACCAGGAAGACCTACAGGTGTTGTGTGTGAACCAGGAAGACCTACAGGTGTTGGAGTGAACCAGGAAGACCTACAGGTGTTGTGTGTGAACCAGGAAGACCTACAGGTGTTGTGTGTGAACCAGGAAGACCTACAGGTGTTGTGTGTGAACCAGGAAGACCTACAGGTGTTCTCCTCTGGTTTGTTTAAATGTGTGCTTTAATAATGGTTTCAGTGTCCATAAAAGTTAATATAATAAACTATACTTCCATCCATCAGTTGAAGTAAATGTAAGTGTGTGTTTGTCTCTTGTCGCTGTAGTTGTTTCTGGTGAAAGGAAGAAATATCTGCTGTTCACTTCATATGTGAATCTGTTTGTTACCATTTGTGGACTGAGTCACTTCTATTAAAGCTCCTCCCATTTTCTGTGACAAAGGAACTTTCCCCGTTGCCATGGAAACCAGCCTGTAGTTCCACACGCAGACACACAGAGCTGACTGCAGTAAAGCCTGTCTGAATGTTAAAGCATGCCTCTGAACTCACTGTAAATAATAACAAACTGTAAATAATTGGTGAAAACAAAGTTGATGATGAGTGACAGGAGGGTGTGAGGAACAAGTACATGTACTTTTTATGTGTGTACTGTGAAAAATAAGTGAGTTAGAACAATTTGAAAAACACTGAACTCAACATGAGACAGAAATGATTTTTCCAATAGAAGTCTATTGACAGAAATCCCTGACATCATCCCAAACAGGTTCCTGTCATTTCACTTTAAAAAGAGCTAGATCTTCAAACCCTGGTTTGTTTGAATTCTCACAACCATGGCAACATTTGTGGAAAAGATTGTTTGTCTACTATTTATGGTTTTGCCGTGAGGACGAGTTATTGAGACATTTTTCAGCTTAATTTTTTCTTCTCTCGTGCTCTAGCGATGACATCACCCACTGATAAAAAGTCAGATTTTGGTCTTTTCAGGGTGGATTTACTGAGTTCTCTATCGACAACCGTAAATCACACCCTCATGACAATCACATCCTAAAGACACCACAAAAATGACTGTGTTTGAAAGTTTAAATGAAGTCTGTGCCACAAAGTATGAAGAAGCAGGAGTGTTGGAAAAAAAGGACATTTTATTGTCGATCCCATTAAGAATAAATGGAGTTTTATTTGGCGAAATGTGAAATGCATACGACATATCGTAATTATGAGACCATATGTGTAATCTCTGGGACAATCTGAAGAATTTTTTGTATTTACTGCAAAACTCTAGGATTAATGGTTTGGGAGTTATAGCTACGTAAACATGACTCATTCATTTCAGATGAACATTTTTGACAGTTTTAACATTTTATATGAAATCTGTGAATCATGTTAATACTGACAGAACATCTATACAGACCAGGACGCACATTTTAGCATGAAACATTTTTGGTCAATTTACAGCAATGCAGACCACATTTTTTATATGAGTCAGAAGTCATAATAAATGTGGTTACACAAACACACGGGGAAAATAAAAGCAGGTCATGTGACAGTGAAAATGTGTAAACGGTAAACTGATGGTATGTGTGTGTTTCAGATTTAGTGATGAACAGAGGATGAATGTAAACCAACATACTCCCATGGCCTCAGCGTACGCCCCCCCCCAGCCTGGGTATGGCCCCCCCACCTACACCCCACTGGACGGGGGCTACCCAGGGCCATACGCACCCTACAATGGCCCTGCATCAGCCTACCATCCTGCCCCCCCCCCACCAGGTAAATTACTAACTCTGCACCCTTTAACCCTGGGCTAGGGTCACACGGGCAGGGCTAAGGTCAGACGGGCAGAGCTAGGGTCACATGGGCAGGGCTAAGGTCAGACTGGTTTAACTGTCCTGTGTGTGTGGAACATGAGGGTTAGGGGTAGAAACAATCTCCTTAAATCACATGACATTGTGAGTTAAAGCATCATGTAAACATGTCCATCCAGTTTTTAGGACAATGTTCAGTAGTCCTTTAGTTTATATGTTCAGTAGTCCTTTAGTTTATATGTTCAGTAGTCCTTTAGTTTATATGTTCAGTAGTCCTTTAAGCTTCCACAACATTTACCTAAATTGTGTGTGTGTTTAAACTACAGTCAGTTTGTGTGTGTTTAAACTACAGTCAGTTTGTGTGTGTTTAAACTACAGTCAGTGTGTGTTTTTAAACTACAGTCAGTGTGTGTTTTTAAACTAAACTACTATCACAATAACTGAAGTCAACGCTATTAATGTGACCGTTCAGTTCACCATTAATCTGACTGTTGACTATTAGTCCGACTGTTGACTATTAATCTGACTGTTGACTATTAGTCCGACTGTTGACTATTAGTCTGACTGTTGACTATTAGTCCGACTGTTGACTATTAATCTGACTGTTGACTATTAGTCCGACTGTTGACTATTAGTCTGACTGTTGACTATTAGTCCGACTGTTGACTATTAATCTGACTGTTGACTATTAGTCCGACTGTTGACTATTAGTCTGACTGTTGACTATTAGTCCGACTGTTGACTATTAATCTGACTGTTGACTATTAGTCCGACTGTTGACTATTAGTCTGACTGTTGACTATTAGTCCGACTGTTGACTATTAATCTGACTGTTGACTATTAGTCCGACTGTTGACTATTAGTCCGACTGTTGACATATTAGTCCGACTGTTGACTATTAGTCTGACTGTTGACTATTAATCTGACTGTTGACTATTAATCTGACCGTTCGGTTCACCAGTAATCTGACTGTTGACTATTAATCTGACTGTTGACTATTAGTCCGACTGTTGACTATTAGTCTGACTGTTGACTATTAGTCTGACTGTTGACTATTAATCTGACTGTTGACTATTAATTTGACTGTTGACTATTAGTCCGACTGTTGACTATTAATCCGACTGTTGACTATTAGTCCGACTGTTGACTATTAGTCCGACTGTTGACTATTAATCTGACTGTTGACTATTAGTCTGACTGTTGACTATTAGTCTGACTGTTGACTATTAGTCTGACTGTTGACTATTAGTCTGACTGTTGACTATTAGTCTGACTGTTGACTATTAGTCCGACTGTTGACTATTAGTCCGACTGTTGACTATTAATGACTGTTGACTATTAATATGACTGTTGACTATTAATATGACTGTTGACTATTAATCTGACTGTTGACTATTAATATGACTGTTGACTATTAATTTGACTGTTGACTATTAATTTGACTGTTGACTATTAATTTGACTGTTGACCATTAGTCTGTCTGACTATTAATTTGACTGTTGACTATTAGTGTGACTGTTGACTATTAATTTGACTGTTGACTATTAGTCTGACTGTTGACTATTAGTCCGACTGTTGACTATTAGTCCGACTGTTGACTATTAGTCCGACTGTTGACTATTAGTCCGACTGTTGACTATTAGTCTGACTGTTGACTATTAGTCCGACTGTTGACTATTAGTCCGACTGTTGACTATTAGTCCGACTGTTGACTACTGTTGACTATTAGTCTGACTGTTGACTATTAGTCTGACTGTTGACTATTAGTCTGTCTGACTATTAATCTGACTGTTGACTATTAATTTGACTGTTGACTATTAATTTGACTGTTGACTATTAGTCTGACTGTTGACTATTAATCTGACTGTTGACTATTAATCTGACTGTTGACTATTAATCTGACTGTTGACTATTAATCTGACTGTTGACTATTAATCTGACTGTTGACTATTAATCTGACTGTTGACTATTAATTTGACTGTTGACTATTAGTCTGTCTGACTATTAATATGACTGTTGACTATTAATTTGACTGTTGACTATTAATCTGACTGTTGACTATTAATATGACTGTTGACTATTAATCTGACTGTTGACTATTAATCTGACTGTTGACTATTAATCTGACTGTTGACTATTAATTTGACTGTTGACTATTAATTTGACTGTTGACTATTAATTTGACTGTTGACCATTAGTCTGTCTGACTATTAATTTGACTGTTGACTATTAGTGTGACTGTTGACTATTAATTTGACTGTTGACTATTAGTCTGACTGTTGACTATTAGTCTGACTGTTGACTATTAGTCCGACTGTTGACTATTAGTCCGACTGTTGACTATTAGTCTGACTGTTGACTATTAGTCCGACTGTTGACTATTAGTCCGACTGTTGACTATTAGTCCGACTGTTGACTATTAGTCCGACTGTTGACTATTAGTCTGACTGTTGACTATTAGTCCGACTGTTGACTATTAGTCCGACTGTTGACTATTAGTCTGACTGTTGACTATTAGTCCGACTGTTGACTATTAGTCCGACTGTTGACTATTAGTCCGACTGTTGACTATTAGTCCGACTGTTGACTATTAGTCCGACTGTTGACTATTAGTCCGACTGTTGACTATTAGTCCGACTGTTGACTATTAGTCCGACTGTTGACTATTAGTCCGACTGTTGACTATTAGTCTGACTGTTGACTATTAGTCTGTCTGACTATTAATCTGACTGTTGACTATTAATTTGACTGTTGACTATTAATTTGACTGTTGACTATTAGTCTGACTGTTGACTATTAGTCTGACTGTTGACTATTAATCTGACTGTTGACTATTAATCTGACTGTTGACTATTAATCTGACTGTTGACTATTAATTTGACTGTTGACTATTAGTCTGTCTGACTATTAATATGACTGTTGACTATTAATTTGACTGTTGACTATTAATCTGACTGTTGACTATTAATATGACTGTTGACTATTAATCTGACTGTTGACTATTAATCTGACTGTTGACTATTAATTTGACTGTTGACTATTAATTTGACTGTTGACTATTAATTTGACTGTTGACTATTAATTTGACTGTTGACTATTAGTCTCTGACTATTAATATGACTGTTGACTATTAATATGACTGTTGACTATTAATATGACTGTTGACTATTAATTTGACTGTTGACTATTAATTTGACTGTTGACTATTAATCTGACTGTTGACTATTTATTTGACTGTTGACTATTTATTTGACTGTTGACTATTTATTTGACTGTTGACTATTTATTTGACTGTTGACTATTAGTCCGACTGTTGACTATTAGTCCGACTGTTGACTATTAGTCCGACTGTTGACTATTAGTCCGACTGTTGACTATTAGTCCGACTGTTGACTATTAGTCCGACTGTTGACTATTAGTCCGACTGTTGACTATTAGTCCGACTGTTGACTATTAATATGACTGTTGACTATTAATCTGACCGTTTGGTTCACCAGTAATCTGACTGTTGACTATTAGTCCGACTGTTGACTATTAGTCCGACTGTTGACTATTAATCTGACTGTTGACTATTAGTCCGACTGTTGACTATTAGTCTGACTGTTGACTATTAGTCTGACTGTTGACTATTAGTCTGACTGTTGACTATTAGTCTGACTGTTGACTATTAGTCCGACTGTTGACTATTAGTCTGACTGTTGACCATTAGTCTGTCTGACTATTAATCTGACTGTTGACTATTAATTTGACTGTTGACTATTAGTCCGACTGTTGACTATTAATCTGACTGTTGACTATTAGTCCGACTGTTGACTATTAGTCCGACTGTTGACTATTAGTCCGACTGTTGACTATTAATCTGACTGTTGACTATTAGTCTGACTGTTGACTATTAGTCTGACTGTTGACCATTAGTCTGTCTGACTATTAATTTGACTGTTGACTATTAATTTGACTGTTGACTATTAATTTGACTGTTGACTATTAGTCTGACTGCTGACTATTAGTCCGACTGTTGACTATTAGTCCGACTGTTGACTATTAGTCTGACTGTTGACTATTAGTCCGACTGTTGACTATTAATCTGACTGTTGACTATTAGTCCGACTGTTGACTATTAATCTGACTGTTGACTATTAGTCCGACTGTTGACTATTAGTCCGACTGTTGACATATTAGTCCGACTGTTGACTATTAGTCTGACTGTTGACTATTAATCTGACTGTTGACTATTAATCTGACCGTTCGGTTCACCAGTAATCTGACTGTTGACTATTAATCTGACTGTTGACTATTAGTCCGACTGTTGACTATTAGTCTGACTGTTGACTATTAGTCTGACTGTTGACTATTAATCTGACTGTTGACTATTAATTTGACTGTTGACTATTAGTCCGACTGTTGACTATTAATCCGACTGTTGACTATTAGTCCGACTGTTGACTATTAGTCCGACTGTTGACTATTAATCTGACTGTTGACTATTAGTCTGACTGTTGACTATTAGTCTGACTGTTGACTATTAGTCTGACTGTTGACTATTAGTCTGACTGTTGACTATTAGTCTGACTGTTGACTATTAGTCCGACTGTTGACTATTAGTCCGACTGTTGACTATTAGTCTGTCTGACTATTAATGACTGTTGACTATTAATATGACTGTTGACTATTAATATGACTGTTGACTATTAATCTGACTGTTGACTATTAATATGACTGTTGACTATTAATTTGACTGTTGACTATTAATTTGACTGTTGACTATTAATTTGACTGTTGACCATTAGTCTGTCTGACTATTAATTTGACTGTTGACTATTAGTGTGACTGTTGACTATTAATTTGACTGTTGACTATTAGTCTGACTGTTGACTATTAGTCCGACTGTTGACTATTAGTCCGACTGTTGACTATTAGTCCGACTGTTGACTATTAGTCTGACTGTTGACTATTAGTCCGACTGTTGACTATTAGTCCGACTGTTGACTATTAGTCCGACTGTTGACTACTGTTGACTATTAGTCTGACTGTTGACTATTAGTCTGACTGTTGACTATTAGTCTGTCTGACTATTAATCTGACTGTTGACTATTAATTTGACTGTTGACTATTAATTTGACTGTTGACTATTAGTCTGACTGTTGACTATTAATCTGACTGTTGACTATTAATCTGACTGTTGACTATTAATCTGACTGTTGACTATTAATCTGACTGTTGACTATTAATCTGACTGTTGACTATTAATCTGACTGTTGACTATTAATTTGACTGTTGACTATTAGTCTGTCTGACTATTAATATGACTGTTGACTATTAATTTGACTGTTGACTATTAATCTGACTGTTGACTATTAATATGACTGTTGACTATTAATCTGACTGTTGACTATTAATCTGACTGTTGACTATTAATCTGACTGTTGACTATTAATTTGACTGTTGACTATTAATTTGACTGTTGACTATTAATTTGACTGTTGACCATTAGTCTGTCTGACTATTAATTTGACTGTTGACTATTAGTGTGACTGTTGACTATTAATTTGACTGTTGACTATTAGTCTGACTGTTGACTATTAGTCTGACTGTTGACTATTAGTCCGACTGTTGACTATTAGTCCGACTGTTGACTATTAGTCTGACTGTTGACTATTAGTCCGACTGTTGACTATTAGTCCGACTGTTGACTATTAGTCCGACTGTTGACTATTAGTCCGACTGTTGACTATTAGTCTGACTGTTGACTATTAGTCCGACTGTTGACTATTAGTCCGACTGTTGACTATTAGTCTGACTGTTGACTATTAGTCCGACTGTTGACTATTAGTCCGACTGTTGACTATTAGTCCGACTGTTGACTATTAGTCCGACTGTTGACTATTAGTCCGACTGTTGACTATTAGTCCGACTGTTGACTATTAGTCCGACTGTTGACTATTAGTCTGACTGTTGACTATTAGTCTGACTGTTGACTATTAGTCTGTCTGACTATTAATCTGACTGTTGACTATTAATTTGACTGTTGACTATTAATTTGACTGTTGACTATTAGTCTGACTGTTGACTATTAGTCTGACTGTTGACTATTAATCTGACTGTTGACTATTAATCTGACTGTTGACTATTAATCTGACTGTTGACTATTAATTTGACTGTTGACTATTAGTCTGTCTGACTATTAATATGACTGTTGACTATTAATTTGACTGTTGACTATTAATCTGACTGTTGACTATTAATATGACTGTTGACTATTAATCTGACTGTTGACTATTAATCTGACTGTTGACTATTAATTTGACTGTTGACTATTAATTTGACTGTTGACTATTAATTTGACTGTTGACTATTAGTCTCTGACTATTAATATGACTGTTGACTATTAATATGACTGTTGACTATTAATATGACTGTTGACTATTAATTTGACTGTTGACTATTAATTTGACTGTTGACTATTAATCTGACTGTTGACTATTTATTTGACTGTTGACTATTTATTTGACTGTTGACTATTTATTTGACTGTTGACTATTTATTTGACTGTTGACTATTAGTCCGACTGTTGACTATTAGTCCGACTGTTGACTATTAGTCCGACTGTTGACTATTAGTCCGACTGTTGACTATTAGTCCGACTGTTGACTATTAGTCCGACTGTTGACTATTAGTCCGACTGTTGACTATTAATATGACTGTTGACTATTAATCTGACCGTTTGGTTCACCAGTAATCTGACTGTTGACTATTAGTCCGACTGTTGACTATTAGTCCGACTGTTGACTATTAATCTGACTGTTGACTATTAGTCCGACTGTTGACTATTAGTCTGACTGTTGACTATTAGTCTGACTGTTGACTATTAGTCTGACTGTTGACTATTAGTCTGACTGTTGACTATAAGTCTGACTGTTGACTATTAGTCCGACTGTTGACTATTAGTCTGACTGTTGACCATTAGTCTGTCTGACTATTAATCTGACTGTTGACTATTAATTTGACTGTTGACTATTAGTCCGACTGTTGACTATTAATCTGACTGTTGACTATTAGTCCGACTGTTGACTATTAGTCCGACTGTTGACTATTAGTCCGACTGTTGACTATTAATCTGACTGTTGACTATTAGTCTGACTGTTGACTATTAGTCTGACTGTTGACCATTAGTCTGTCTGACTATTAATTTGACTGTTGACTATTAATTTGACTGTTGACTATTAATTTGACTGTTGACTATTAGTCTGACTGCTGACTATTAGTCTGACTGCTGACTATTAGTCCGACTGTTGACTATTAGTCCGACTGTTGACTATTAGTCTGACTGTTGACTATTAGTCTGACTGTTGGCTATTAGTCTGACTGTTGACCATTAGTCTGTCTGACTATTAATTTGACTGTTGACTATTAGTCTGTCTGACTATTAATATGACTGTTGACTATTAATTTGACTGCTGACTATTAATCTGACTGTTGACTATTAATATGACTGTTGACTATTAATCTGACTGTTGACTATTAATCTGACTGTTGACTATTAATCTGACTGTTGACTATTAATTTGACTGTTGACTATTAATTTGACTGTTGACTATTAATTTGACTGTTGACCATTAGTCTGTCTGACTATTAATTTGACTGTTGACTATTAGTGTGACTGTTGACTATTAATTTGACTGTTGACTATTAGTCTGACTGTTGACTATTAGTCTGACTGTTGACTATTAGTCCGACTGTTGACTATTAGTCCGACTGTTGACTATTAGTCTGACTGTTGACTATTAGTCCGACTGTTGACTATTAGTCCGACTGTTGACTATTAGTCCGACTGTTGACTATTAGTCCGACTGTTGACTATTAGTCTGACTGTTGACTATTAGTCCGACTGTTGACTATTAGTCCGACTGTTGACTATTAGTCCGACTGTTGACTATTAGTCCGACTGTTGACTATTAGTCCGACTGTTGACTATTAGTCCGACTGTTGACTATTAGTCCGGCTGTTGACTATTAGTCCGACTGTTGAGTATTAGTCCGACTGTTGACTATTAGTCTGACTGTTGACTATTAGTCTGACTGTTTACTATTAGTCTGTCTGACTATTAATCTGACTGTTGACTATTAATTTGACTGTTGACTATTAATTTGACTGTTGACTATTAGTCTGACTGTTGACTATTAGTCTGACTGTTGACTATTAATCTGACTGTTGACTATTAATCTGACTGTTGACTATTAATCTGACTGTTGACTATTAATTTGACTGTTGACTATTAGTCTGTCTGACTATTAATATGACTGTTGACTATTAATTTGACTGTTGACTATTAATCTGACTGTTGACTATTAATATGACTGTTGACTATTAATCTGACTGTTGACTATTAATCTGACTGTTGACTATTAATTTGACTGTTGACTATTAATTTGACTGTTGACTATTAATTTGACTGTTGACTATTAGTCTCTGACTATTAATATGACTGTTGACTATTAATATGACTGTTGACTATTAATATGACTGTTGACTATTAATTTGACTGTTGACTATTAATCTGACTGTTGACTATTTATTTGACTGTTGACTATTTATTTGACTGTTGACTATTTATTTGACTGTTGACTATTAGTCCGACTGTTGACTATTAGTCCGACTGTTGACTATTAGTCCGACTGTTGACTATTAGTCCGACTGTTGACTATTAGTCCGACTGTTGACTATTAGTCCGACTGTTGACTATTAGTCCGACTGTTGACTATTAATATGACTGTTGACTATTAATCTGACCGTTTGGTTCACCAGTAATCTGACTGTTGACTATTAGTCCGACTGTTGACTATTAGTCCGACTGTTGACTATTAATCTGACTGTTGACTATTAGTCCGACTGTTGACTATTAGTCCGACTGTTGACTATTAGTCTGACTGTTGACTATTAGTCTGACTGTTGACTATTAGTCTGACTGTTGACTATTAGTCTGACTGTTGACTATTAGTCCGACTGTTGACTATTAGTCTGACTGTTGACCATTAGTCTGTCTGACTATTAATCAGACTGTTGACTATTAATTTGACTGTTGACTATTAGTCCGACTGTTGACTATTAATCTGACTGTTGACTATTAGTCCGACTGTTGACTATTAGTCCAACTGTTGACTATTAGTCCGACTGTTGACTATTAATCTGACTGTTGACTATTAGTCTGACTGTTGACTATTAGTCTGACTGTTGACTATTAGTCTGACTGTTGACCATTAGTCTGTCTGACTATTAATTTGACTGTTGACTATTAATTTGACTGTTGACTATTAATTTGACTGTTGACTATTAGTCTGACTGCTGACTATTAGTCCGACTGTTGACTATTAGTCCGACTGTTGACTATTAGTCTGACTGTTGACTATTAGTCTGACTGTTGGCTATTAGTCTGACTGTTGACCATTAGTCTGTCTGACTATTAATTTGACTGTTGACTATTAATCTGACTGTTGACTATTAATCTGACTGTTGACTATTAGTCTGACTGTTGACTGTTAATTTGACTGTTGACTATTAGTCTGACTGCTGACTATTAATTTGACTGTTGACTATTAGTCTGACTGTTGACTATTAGTCTGTCTGACTATTAATCTGACTGTTGACTATTAATTTGACTGTTGACTATTAATTTGACTGTTGACTATTAATTTGACTGTTAACTATTAGTCTGACTGTTGACTATTAGTCTGACTGTTGACTATTAATCTGACTGTTGGCTATTAATCTGACTGTTGACTATTAATCTGACTGTTGACTATTAATCTGACTGTTGACTATTAATCTGACTGTTGACTATTAATCTGACTGTTGACTATTGATCTGACTGTTGACTATTAATTTGACTGTTGACTATTAGTCTGACTGTTGACTATTAGTCTGTCTGACTATTAATCTGACTGTTGACTATTAATCTGACTGTTGACTATTAATTTGACTGTTGACTATTAATTTGACTGTTGACTATTAATTTGACTGTTGACTATTAGTCTGTCTGACTATTAATATGACTGTTGACTATTAATTTGACTGTTGACTATTAATCTGACTGTTGACTATTAATATGACTGTTGATTATTAATCTGACTGTTGACTATTAATCTGACTGTTGACTATTAATCTGACTGTTGACTATTAATTTGATTGTTGACTATTAATATGACTGTTGACTATTAATTTGACTGTTGACTATTTATTTGACTGTTGACTATTTATTTGACTGTTGACTATTAGTCTGACTGTTGACTATTAATTTGACTGTTGACTATTAATTTGACTGTTGACTATTAATTTGACTGACTATTTATTTGACTGTTGACTATTAGTCTGACTGTTGACTGTTAGTCTGACTGTTGACTATTAATCTGACTGTTGACTATTAATCTGACTGTTGACTATTAGTCTGACTGTTGACTATTAGTCTGACTGTTGACTATTAGTCTGACTGTTGACTATTAATTTGACTGTTGACTATTAATTTGACTGTTGACTATTAATCTGACTGTTGACTATTAGTCTGACTGTTGACTATTAGTCTGACTGTTGACTATTAGTCTGACTGTTGACTATTAGTCTGACTGTTGACTATTTAATTGACTGTTGACTAGTAGTCTGACTGTTGACTATTAATCTGACTGTTGACTATTAATCTGACTGTTGACTATTAATCTGACTGTTGACTATTAATCTGACTGTTGACTATTAATCTGACTGTTGACTATTAGTCTGACTGTTGACTATTAGTCTGACTGTTGACTATTAATCTGACTGTTGACTATTAATATGACTGTTGACTATTAATATGACTGTTGACTATTAATTTGACTGTTGACTATTAATTTGACTGTTGACTATTAGTCTGACTGTTGACCATTAGTCTGTCTGACTATTAATTTAACTGTTGACTATTAGTGTGACTGTTGACTATTAATTTGACTGTTGACTATTAGTCTGTCTGACTATTAATATGACTGTTGACTATTAATATGACTGTTGACTATTAATATGACTGTTGACTATTAATATGACTGTTGACTATTAATATGACTGTTGACTATTAATTTGACTGTTGACTATTAATTTGACTGTTGACTATTAGTCTGACTGTTGACCATTAGTCTGTCTGACTATTAATTTGACTGTTGACTATTAATCTGACTGTTGACTATTAATCTGACTGTTGACTATTAGTCTGACTGTTGACTGTTAATTTGACTGTTGACTATTAGTCTGACTGCTGACTATTAATTTGACTGTTGACTATTAGTCTGACTGTTGACTATTAGTCTGTCTGACTATTAATCTGACTGTTGACTATTAATTTGACTGTTGACTATTAATTTGACTGTTAACTATTAGTCTGACTGTTGACTATTAGTCTGACTGTTGACTATTAATCTGACTGTTGACTATTAATCTGACTGTTGACTATTAATCTGACTGTTGACTATTAATCTGACTGTTGACTATTAATCTGACTGTTGACTATTGATCTGACTGTTGACTATTAATTTGACTGTTGACTATTAGTCTGACTGTTGACTATTAGTCTGTCTGACTATTAATCTGACTGTTGACTATTAATCTGACTGTTGACTATTAATTTGACTGTTGACTATTAATTTGACTGTTGACTATTAATTTGACTGTTGACCATTAGTCTGTCTGACTATTAATATGACTGTTGACTATTAATTTGACTGTTGACTATTAATCTGACTGTTGACTATTAATATGACTGTTGATTATTAATTTGACTGTTGACTATTAATTTGACTGTTGACTATTAATCTGACTGTTGACTATTAGTCTGACTGTTGACTATTAGTCTGACTGTTGACTATTAGTCTGACTGTTGACTATTAGTCTGACTGTTGACTATTAGTCTGACTGTTGACTATTTAATTGACTGTTGACTATTAGTCTGACTGTTGACTATTAATCTGACTGTTGACTATTAATCTGACTGTTGACTATTAATCTGACTGTTGACTATTAATCTGACTGTTGACTATTAATCTGACTGTTGACTATTAGTCTGACTGTTGACTATTAGTCTGACTGTTGACTATTAATCTGACTGTTGACTATTAATATGACTGTTGACTATTAATATGACTGTTGACTATTAATTTGACTGTTGACTATTAATTTGACTGTTGACTATTAATATGACTGTTGACTATTAATTTGACTGTTGACTATTAATATGACTGTTGACTATTAATTTGACTGTTGACTATTAATTTGACTGTTGACTATTAATTTGACTGACTATTTATTTGACTGTTGACTATTAGTCTGACTGTTGACTATTAATCTGACTGTTGACTATTAATCTGACTGTTGACTATTAGTCTGACTGTTGACTATTAGTCTGACTGTTGACTATTAGTCTGACTGTTGACTATTAATTTGACTGTTGACTATTAATTTGACTGTTGACTATTAATCTGACTGTTGACTATTAGTCTGACTGTTTACTATTAGTCTGACTGTTGACTATTAATCTGACTGTTGACTATTAATCTGACTGTTGACTATTAATCTGACTGTTGACTATTAGTCTGACTGTTGACTATTAATCTGACTGTTGACTATTAATCTGACTGTTGACTATTAATTTGACTGTTGACTATTAATTTGACTGTTGACTATTAGTCTCTGACTATTAATATGACTGTTGACTATTAATATGACTGTTGACTATTAATATGACTGTTGACTATTAATTTGACTGTTGACTATTAATCTGACTGTTGACTATTTATTTGACTGTTGACTATTTATTTGACTGTTGACTATTTATTTGACTGTTGACTATTTATTTGACTGTTGACTATTAGTCCGACTGTTGACTATTAGTCCGACTGTTGACTATTAGTCCGACTGTTGACTATTAGTCCGACTGTTGACTATTAGTCCGACTGTTGACTATTAGTCCGACTGTTGACTATTAATATGACTGTTGACTATTAATCTGACCGTTTGGTTCACCAGTAATCTGACTGTTGACTATTAGTCCGACTGTTGACTATTAGTCCGACTGTTGACTATTAATCTGACTGTTGACTATTAGTCCGACTGTTGACTATTAGTCCGACTGTTGACTATTAGTCTGACTGTTGACTATTAGTCTGACTGTTGACTATTAGTCTGACTGTTGACTATTAGTCTGACTGTTGACTATTAGTCCGACTGTTGACTATTAGTCTGACTGTTGACCATTAGTCTGTCTGACTATTAATCAGACTGTTGACTATTAATTTGACTGTTGACTATTAGTCCGACTGTTGACTATTAATCTGACTGTTGACTATTAGTCTGACTGTTGACTATTAATCTGACTGTTGACTATTAATCTGACTGTTGACTATTAATTTGACTGTTGACTATTAATTTGACTGTTGACTATTAGTCTCTGACTATTAATATGACTGTTGACTATTAATATGACTGTTGACTATTAATATGACTGTTGACTATTAATTTGACTGTTGACTATTAATCTGACTGTTGACTATTTATTTGACTGTTGACTATTTATTTGACTGTTGACTATTTATTTGACTGTTGACTATTAGTCCGACTGTTGACTATTAGTCCGACTGTTGACTATTAGTCCGACTGTTGACTATTAGTCCGACTGTTGACTATTAGTCCGACTGTTGACTATTAGTCCGACTGTTGACTATTAGTCCGACTGTTGACTATTAATATGACTGTTGACTATTAATCTGACCGTTTGGTTCACCAGTAATCTGACTGTTGACTATTAGTCCGACTGTTGACTATTAGTCCGACTGTTGACTATTAATCTGACTGTTGACTATTAGTCCGACTGTTGACTATTAGTCCGACTGTTGACTATTAGTCTGACTGTTGACTATTAGTCTGACTGTTGACTATTAGTCTGACTGTTGACTATTAGTCTGACTGTTGACTATTAGTCCGACTGTTGACTATTAGTCTGACTGTTGACCATTAGTCTGTCTGACTATTAATCAGACTGTTGACTATTAATTTGACTGTTGACTATTAGTCCGACTGTTGACTATTAATCTGACTGTTGACTATTAGTCCGACTGTTGACTATTAGTCCAACTGTTGACTATTAGTCCGACTGTTGACTATTAATCTGACTGTTGACTATTAGTCTGACTGTTGACTATTAGTCTGACTGACTATTAATTTGACTGTTGACTATTAATCTGACTGTTGACTATTAGTCTGACTGTTGGCTATTAGTCTGACTGTTGACCATTAGTCTGTCTGACTATTAATTTGACTGTTGACTATTAATCTGACTGTTGACTATTAATCTGACTGTTGACTATTAGTCTGACTGTTGACTGTTAATTTGACTGTTGACTATTAGTCTGACTGCTGACTATTAGTTTGACTGTTGACTATTAGTCTGACTGTTGACTATTAGTCTGTCTGACTATTAATCTGACTGTTGACTATTAATTTGACTGTTGACTATTAATTTGACTGTTAACTATTAGTCTGACTGTTGACTATTAGTCTGACTGTTGACTATTAATCTGACTGTTGACTATTAATCTTACTGTTGACTATTAATCTGACTGTTGACTATTGATCTGACTGTTGACTATCAATTTGACTGTTGACTATTAGTCTGACTGTTGACTATTAGTCTGTCTGACTATTAATCTGACTGTTGACTATTAATCTGACTGTTGACTATTAATTTGACTGTTGACTATTAATTTGACTGTTGACTATTAATTTGACTGTTGACCATTAGTCTGTCTGACTATTAATATGACTGTTGACTATTAATTTGACTGTTGACTATTAATCTGACTGTTGACTATTAATATGACTGTTGATTATTAATTTGACTGTTGACTATTAATTTGACTGTTGACTATTAATCTGACTGTTGACTATTAGTCTGACTGTTGACTATTAGTCTGACTGTTGACTATTAGTCTGACTGTTGACTATTAGTCTGACTGTTGACTATTTAATTGACTGTTGACTATTAGTCTGACTGTTGACTATTAATCTGACTGTTGACTATTAATCTGACTGTTGACTATTAATCTGACTGTTGACTATTAATCTGACTGTTGACTATTAATCTGACTGTTGACTATTAGTCTGACTGTTGACTATTAGTCTGACTGTTGACTATTAATCTGACTGTTGACTATTAATATGACTGTTGACTATTAATATGACTGTTGACTATTAGTCTGACTGTTGACTATTAGTCTGACTGTTGACTATTAATTTGACTGTTGACTATTAATTTGACTATTGACTATTAATCTGACTGTTGACTATTAGTCTGACTGTTTACTATTAGTCTGACTGTTGACTATTAGTCTGACTGTTGACTATTAGTCTGACTGTTGACTATTTAATTGACTGTTGACTATTAGTCTGACTGTTGACTATTAATCTGACTGTTGACTATTAATCTGACTGTTGACTATTAATCTGACTGTTGACTATTAATCTGACTGTTGACTATTAATCTGACTGTTGACTATTAGTCTGACTGTTGACTATTAATCTGACTGTTGACTATTAATCTGACTGTTGACTATTAATTTGACTGTTGACTATTAATTTGACTGTTGACTATTAATTTGACTGTTGACTATTAGTCTCTGACTATTAATATGACTGTTGACTATTAATATGACTGTTGACTATTAATATGACTGTTGACTATTAATTTGACTGTTGACTATTAATCTGACTGTTGACTATTTATTTGACTGTTGACTATTTATTTGACTGTTGACTATTTATTTGACTGTTGACTATTAGTCCGACTGTTGACTATTAGTCCGACTGTTGACTATTAGTCCGACTGTTGACTATTAGTCCGACTGTTGACTATTAGTCCGACTGTTGACTATTAATATGACTGTTGACTATTAATCTGACCGTTTGGTTCACCAGTAATCTGACTGTTGACTATTAGTCCGACTGTTGACTATTAGTCCGACTGTTGACTATTAATCTGACTGTTGACTATTAGTCCGACTGTTGACTATTAGTCCGACTGTTGACTATTAGTCTGACTGTTGACTATTAGTCTGACTGTTGACTATTAGTCTGACTGTTGACTATTAGTCTGACTGTTGACTATTAGTCCGACTGTTGACTATTAGTCTGACTGTTGACCATTAGTCTGTCTGACTATTAATCAGACTGTTGACTATTAATTTGACTGTTGACTATTAGTCCGACTGTTGACTATTAATCTGACTGTTGACTATTAGTCCGACTGTTGACTATTAGTCCAACTGTTGACTATTAGTCCGACTGTTGACTATTAATCTGACTGTTGACTATTAGTCTGACTGTTGACTATTAGTCTGACTGTTGACTATTAGTCTGACTGTTGACCATTAGTCTGTCTGACTATTAATTTGACTGTTGACTATTAATTTGACTGTTGACTATTAATTTGACTGTTGACTATTAGTCTGACTGCTGACTATTAGTCCGACTGTTGACTATTAGTCCGACTGTTGACTATTAGTCTGACTGTTGACTATTAGTCTGACTGTTGGCTATTAGTCTGACTGTTGACCATTAGTCTGTCTGACTATTAATTTGACTGTTGACTATTAATCTGACTGTTGACTATTAATCTGACTGTTGACTATTAGTCTGACTGTTGACTGTTAATTTGACTGTTGACTATTAGTCTGACTGCTGACTATTAATTTGACTGTTGACTATTAGTCTGACTGTTGACTATTAGTCTGTCTGACTATTAATCTGACTGTTGACTATTAATTTGACTGTTGACTATTAATTTGACTGTTAACTATTAGTCTGACTGTTGACTATTAGTCTGACTGTTGACTATTAATCTGACTGTTGACTATTAATCTGACTGTTGACTATTAATCTGACTGTTGACTATTAATCTGACTGTTGACTATTAATCTGACTGTTGACTATTGATCTGACTGTTGACTATTAATTTGACTGTTGACTATTAGTCTGACTGTTGACTATTAGTCTGTCTGACTATTAATCTGACTGTTGACTATTAATCTGACTGTTGACTATTAATTTGACTGTTGACTATTAATTTGACTGTTGACTATTAATTTGACTGTTGACTATTAGTCTGTCTGACTATTAATATGACTGTTGACTATTAATTTGACTGTTGACTATTAATCTGACTGTTGACTATTAATATGACTGTTGATTATTAATTTGACTGTTGACTATTAATTTGACTGTTGACTATTAATCTGACTGTTGACTATTAGTCTGACTGTTTACTATTAGTCTGACTGTTGACTATTAATCTGACTGTTGACTATTAATCTGACTGTTGACTATTAATCTGACTGTTGACTATTAGTCTGACTGTTGACTATTAATCTGACTGTTGACTATTAATCTGACTGTTGACTATTAATTTGACTGTTGACTATTAATTTGACTGTTGACTATTAGTCTCTGACTATTAATATGACTGTTGACTATTAATATGACTGTTGACTATTAATATGACTGTTGACTATTAATTTGACTGTTGACTATTAATCTGACTGTTGACTATTTATTTGACTGTTGACTATTTATTTGACTGTTGACTATTTATTTGACTGTTGACTATTTATTTGACTGTTGACTATTAGTCCGACTGTTGACTATTAGTCCGACTGTTGACTATTAGTCCGACTGTTGACTATTAGTCCGACTGTTGACTATTAGTCCGACTGTTGACTATTAGTCCGACTGTTGACTATTAATATGACTGTTGACTATTAATCTGACCGTTTGGTTCACCAGTAATCTGACTGTTGACTATTAGTCCGACTGTTGACTATTAGTCCGACTGTTGACTATTAATCTGACTGTTGACTATTAGTCCGACTGTTGACTATTAGTCCGACTGTTGACTATTAGTCTGACTGTTGACTATTAGTCTGACTGTTGACTATTAGTCTGACTGTTGACTATTAGTCTGACTGTTGACTATTAGTCTGACTGTTGACTATTAGTCCGACTGTTGACTATTAGTCTGACTGTTGACCATTAGTCTGTCTGACTATTAATCAGACTGTTGACTATTAATTTGACTGTTGACTATTAGTCCGACTGTTGACTATTAATCTGACTGTTGACTATTAGTCTGACTGTTGACTATTAATCTGACTGTTGACTATTAATCTGACTGTTGACTATTAATTTGACTGTTGACTATTAATTTGACTGTTGACTATTAGTCTCTGACTATTAATATGACTGTTGACTATTAATATGACTGTTGACTATTAATATGACTGTTGACTATTAATTTGACTGTTGACTATTAATCTGACTGTTGACTATTTATTTGACTGTTGACTATTTATTTGACTGTTGACTATTTATTTGACTGTTGACTATTAGTCCGACTGTTGACTATTAGTCCGACTGTTGACTATTAGTCCGACTGTTGACTATTAGTCCGACTGTTGACTATTAGTCCGACTGTTGACTATTAGTCCGACTGTTGACTATTAGTCCGACTGTTGACTATTAATATGACTGTTGACTATTAATCTGACCGTTTGGTTCACCAGTAATCTGACTGTTGACTATTAGTCCGACTGTTGACTATTAGTCCGACTGTTGACTATTAATCTGACTGTTGACTATTAGTCCGACTGTTGACTATTAGTCCGACTGTTGACTATTAGTCTGACTGTTGACTATTAGTCTGACTGTTGACTATTAGTCTGACTGTTGACTATTAGTCTGACTGTTGACTATTAGTCCGACTGTTGACTATTAGTCTGACTGTTGACCATTAGTCTGTCTGACTATTAATCAGACTGTTGACTATTAATTTGACTGTTGACTATTAGTCCGACTGTTGACTATTAATCTGACTGTTGACTATTAGTCCGACTGTTGACTATTAGTCCAACTGTTGACTATTAGTCCGACTGTTGACTATTAATCTGACTGTTGACTATTAGTCTGACTGTTGACTATTAGTCTGACTGACTATTAATTTGACTGTTGACTATTAATCTGACTGTTGACTATTAGTCTGACTGTTGGCTATTAGTCTGACTGTTGACCATTAGTCTGTCTGACTATTAATTTGACTGTTGACTATTAATCTGACTGTTGACTATTAATCTGACTGTTGACTATTAGTCTGACTGTTGACTGTTAATTTGACTGTTGACTATTAGTCTGACTGCTGACTATTAGTTTGACTGTTGACTATTAGTCTGACTGTTGACTATTAGTCTGTCTGACTATTAATCTGACTGTTGACTATTAATTTGACTGTTGACTATTAATTTGACTGTTAACTATTAGTCTGACTGTTGACTATTAGTCTGACTGTTGACTATTAATCTGACTGTTGACTATTAATCTTACTGTTGACTATTAATCTGACTGTTGACTATTGATCTGACTGTTGACTATCAATTTGACTGTTGACTATTAGTCTGACTGTTGACTATTAGTCTGTCTGACTATTAATCTGACTGTTGACTATTAATCTGACTGTTGACTATTAATTTGACTGTTGACTATTAATTTGACTGTTGACTATTAATTTGACTGTTGACCATTAGTCTGTCTGACTATTAATATGACTGTTGACTATTAATTTGACTGTTGACTATTAATCTGACTGTTGACTATTAATATGACTGTTGATTATTAATTTGACTGTTGACTATTAATTTGACTGTTGACTATTAATCTGACTGTTGACTATTAGTCTGACTGTTGACTATTAGTCTGACTGTTGACTATTAGTCTGACTGTTGACTATTAGTCTGACTGTTGACTATTTAATTGACTGTTGACTATTAGTCTGACTGTTGACTATTAATCTGACTGTTGACTATTAATCTGACTGTTGACTATTAATCTGACTGTTGACTATTAATCTGACTGTTGACTATTAATCTGACTGTTGACTATTAGTCTGACTGTTGACTATTAGTCTGACTGTTGACTATTAATCTGACTGTTGACTATTAATATGACTGTTGACTATTAATATGACTGTTGACTATTAGTCTGACTGTTGACTATTAGTCTGACTGTTGACTATTAATTTGACTGTTGACTATTAATTTGACTATTGACTATTAATCTGACTGTTGACTATTAGTCTGACTGTTTACTATTAGTCTGACTGTTGACTATTAGTCTGACTGTTGACTATTAGTCTGACTGTTGACTATTTAATTGACTGTTGACTATTAGTCTGACTGTTGACTATTAATCTGACTGTTGACTATTAATCTGACTGTTGACTATTAATCTGACTGTTGACTATTAATCTGACTGTTGACTATTAATCTGACTGTTGACTATTAGTCTGACTGTTGACTATTAATCTGACTGTTGACTATTAATCTGACTGTTGACTATTAATTTGACTGTTGACTATTAATTTGACTGTTGACTATTAATTTGACTGTTGACTATTAGTCTCTGACTATTAATATGACTGTTGACTATTAATATGACTGTTGACTATTAATATGACTGTTGACTATTAATTTGACTGTTGACTATTAATCTGACTGTTGACTATTTATTTGACTGTTGACTATTTATTTGACTGTTGACTATTTATTTGACTGTTGACTATTAGTCCGACTGTTGACTATTAGTCCGACTGTTGACTATTAGTCCGACTGTTGACTATTAGTCCGACTGTTGACTATTAGTCCGACTGTTGACTATTAATATGACTGTTGACTATTAATCTGACCGTTTGGTTCACCAGTAATCTGACTGTTGACTATTAGTCCGACTGTTGACTATTAGTCCGACTGTTGACTATTAATCTGACTGTTGACTATTAGTCCGACTGTTGACTATTAGTCCGACTGTTGACTATTAGTCTGACTGTTGACTATTAGTCTGACTGTTGACTATTAGTCTGACTGTTGACTATTAGTCTGACTGTTGACTATTAGTCCGACTGTTGACTATTAGTCTGACTGTTGACCATTAGTCTGTCTGACTATTAATCAGACTGTTGACTATTAATTTGACTGTTGACTATTAGTCCGACTGTTGACTATTAATCTGACTGTTGACTATTAGTCCGACTGTTGACTATTAGTCCAACTGTTGACTATTAGTCCGACTGTTGACTATTAATCTGACTGTTGACTATTAGTCTGACTGTTGACTATTAGTCTGACTGTTGACTATTAGTCTGACTGTTGACCATTAGTCTGTCTGACTATTAATTTGACTGTTGACTATTAATTTGACTGTTGACTATTAATCTGACTGTTGACTATTAGTCCGACTGTTGACTATTAGTCTGACTGTTGACTATTAGTCTGACTGTTGACTATTAATCTGACTGTTGACTATTAATTTGACTGTTGACTATTAGTCCGACTGTTGACTATTAATCCGACTGTTGACTATTAGTCCGACTGTTGACTATTAGTCCGACTGTTGACTATTAATCTGACTGTTGACTATTAGTCTGACTGTTGACTATTAGTCTGACTGTTGACTATTAGTCTGACTGTTGACTATTAGTCTGACTGTTGACTATTAGTCTGACTGTTGACTATTAGTCCGACTGTTGACTATTAGTCCGACTGTTGACTATTAGTCTGTCTGACTATTAATGACTGTTGACTATTAATATGACTGTTGACTATTAATATGACTGTTGACTATTAATCTGACTGTTGACTATTAATATGACTGTTGACTATTAATTTGACTGTTGACTATTAATTTGACTGTTGACTATTAATTTGACTGTTGACCATTAGTCTGTCTGACTATTAATTTGACTGTTGACTATTAGTGTGACTGTTGACTATTAATTTGACTGTTGACTATTAGTCTGACTGTTGACTATTAGTCCGACTGTTGACTATTAGTCCGACTGTTGACTATTAGTCCGACTGTTGACTATTAGTCTGACTGTTGACTATTAGTCCGACTGTTGACTATTAGTCCGACTGTTGACTATTAGTCCGACTGTTGACTACTGTTGACTATTAGTCTGACTGTTGACTATTAGTCTGACTGTTGACTATTAGTCTGTCTGACTATTAATCTGACTGTTGACTATTAATTTGACTGTTGACTATTAATTTGACTGTTGACTATTAGTCTGACTGTTGACTATTAATCTGACTGTTGACTATTAATCTGACTGTTGACTATTAATCTGACTGTTGACTATTAATCTGACTGTTGACTATTAATCTGACTGTTGACTATTAATCTGACTGTTGACTATTAATTTGACTGTTGACTATTAGTCTGTCTGACTATTAATATGACTGTTGACTATTAATTTGACTGTTGACTATTAATCTGACTGTTGACTATTAATATGACTGTTGACTATTAATCTGACTGTTGACTATTAATCTGACTGTTGACTATTAATCTGACTGTTGACTATTAATTTGACTGTTGACTATTAATTTGACTGTTGACTATTAATTTGACTGTTGACCATTAGTCTGTCTGACTATTAATTTGACTGTTGACTATTAGTGTGACTGTTGACTATTAATTTGACTGTTGACTATTAGTCTGACTGTTGACTATTAGTCTGACTGTTGACTATTAGTCCGACTGTTGACTATTAGTCCGACTGTTGACTATTAGTCTGACTGTTGACTATTAGTCCGACTGTTGACTATTAGTCCGACTGTTGACTATTAGTCCGACTGTTGACTATTAGTCCGACTGTTGACTATTAGTCTGACTGTTGACTATTAGTCCGACTGTTGACTATTAGTCCGACTGTTGACTATTAGTCTGACTGTTGACTATTAGTCCGACTGTTGACTATTAGTCCGACTGTTGACTATTAGTCCGACTGTTGACTATTAGTCCGACTGTTGACTATTAGTCCGACTGTTGACTATTAGTCCGACTGTTGACTATTAGTCCGACTGTTGACTATTAGTCTGACTGTTGACTATTAGTCTGACTGTTGACTATTAGTCTGTCTGACTATTAATCTGACTGTTGACTATTAATTTGACTGTTGACTATTAATTTGACTGTTGACTATTAGTCTGACTGTTGACTATTAGTCTGACTGTTGACTATTAATCTGACTGTTGACTATTAATCTGACTGTTGACTATTAATCTGACTGTTGACTATTAATTTGACTGTTGACTATTAGTCTGTCTGACTATTAATATGACTGTTGACTATTAATTTGACTGTTGACTATTAATCTGACTGTTGACTATTAATATGACTGTTGACTATTAATCTGACTGTTGACTATTAATCTGACTGTTGACTATTAATTTGACTGTTGACTATTAATTTGACTGTTGACTATTAATTTGACTGTTGACTATTAGTCTCTGACTATTAATATGACTGTTGACTATTAATATGACTGTTGACTATTAATATGACTGTTGACTATTAATTTGACTGTTGACTATTAATTTGACTGTTGACTATTAATCTGACTGTTGACTATTTATTTGACTGTTGACTATTTATTTGACTGTTGACTATTTATTTGACTGTTGACTATTTATTTGACTGTTGACTATTAGTCCGACTGTTGACTATTAGTCCGACTGTTGACTATTAGTCCGACTGTTGACTATTAGTCCGACTGTTGACTATTAGTCCGACTGTTGACTATTAGTCCGACTGTTGACTATTAGTCCGACTGTTGACTATTAATATGACTGTTGACTATTAATCTGACCGTTTGGTTCACCAGTAATCTGACTGTTGACTATTAGTCCGACTGTTGACTATTAGTCCGACTGTTGACTATTAATCTGACTGTTGACTATTAGTCCGACTGTTGACTATTAGTCTGACTGTTGACTATTAGTCTGACTGTTGACTATTAGTCTGACTGTTGACTATTAGTCTGACTGTTGACTATAAGTCTGACTGTTGACTATTAGTCCGACTGTTGACTATTAGTCTGACTGTTGACCATTAGTCTGTCTGACTATTAATCTGACTGTTGACTATTAATTTGACTGTTGACTATTAGTCCGACTGTTGACTATTAATCTGACTGTTGACTATTAGTCCGACTGTTGACTATTAGTCCGACTGTTGACTATTAGTCCGACTGTTGACTATTAATCTGACTGTTGACTATTAGTCTGACTGTTGACTATTAGTCTGACTGTTGACCATTAGTCTGTCTGACTATTAATTTGACTGTTGACTATTAATTTGACTGTTGACTATTAATTTGACTGTTGACTATTAGTCTGACTGCTGACTATTAGTCTGACTGCTGACTATTAGTCCGACTGTTGACTATTAGTCCGACTGTTGACTATTAGTCTGACTGTTGACTATTAGTCTGACTGTTGGCTATTAGTCTGACTGTTGACCATTAGTCTGTCTGACTATTAATTTGACTGTTGACTATTAGTCTGTCTGACTATTAATATGACTGTTGACTATTAATTTGACTGCTGACTATTAATCTGACTGTTGACTATTAATATGACTGTTGACTATTAATCTGACTGTTGACTATTAATCTGACTGTTGACTATTAATCTGACTGTTGACTATTAATTTGACTGTTGACTATTAATTTGACTGTTGACTATTAATTTGACTGTTGACCATTAGTCTGTCTGACTATTAATTTGACTGTTGACTATTAGTGTGACTGTTGACTATTAATTTGACTGTTGACTATTAGTCTGACTGTTGACTATTAGTCTGACTGTTGACTATTAGTCCGACTGTTGACTATTAGTCCGACTGTTGACTATTAGTCTGACTGTTGACTATTAGTCCGACTGTTGACTATTAGTCCGACTGTTGACTATTAGTCCGACTGTTGACTATTAGTCCGACTGTTGACTATTAGTCTGACTGTTGACTATTAGTCCGACTGTTGACTATTAGTCCGACTGTTGACTATTAGTCCGACTGTTGACTATTAGTCCGACTGTTGACTATTAGTCCGACTGTTGACTATTAGTCCGACTGTTGACTATTAGTCCGGCTGTTGACTATTAGTCCGACTGTTGAGTATTAGTCCGACTGTTGACTATTAGTCTGACTGTTGACTATTAGTCTGACTGTTTACTATTAGTCTGTCTGACTATTAATCTGACTGTTGACTATTAATTTGACTGTTGACTATTAATTTGACTGTTGACTATTAGTCTGACTGTTGACTATTAGTCTGACTGTTGACTATTAATCTGACTGTTGACTATTAATCTGACTGTTGACTATTAATCTGACTGTTGACTATTAATTTGACTGTTGACTATTAGTCTGTCTGACTATTAATATGACTGTTGACTATTAATTTGACTGTTGACTATTAATCTGACTGTTGACTATTAATATGACTGTTGACTATTAATCTGACTGTTGACTATTAATCTGACTGTTGACTATTAATTTGACTGTTGACTATTAATTTGACTGTTGACTATTAATTTGACTGTTGACTATTAGTCTCTGACTATTAATATGACTGTTGACTATTAATATGACTGTTGACTATTAATATGACTGTTGACTATTAATTTGACTGTTGACTATTAATCTGACTGTTGACTATTTATTTGACTGTTGACTATTTATTTGACTGTTGACTATTTATTTGACTGTTGACTATTAGTCCGACTGTTGACTATTAGTCCGACTGTTGACTATTAGTCCGACTGTTGACTATTAGTCCGACTGTTGACTATTAGTCCGACTGTTGACTATTAGTCCGACTGTTGACTATTAGTCCGACTGTTGACTATTAATATGACTGTTGACTATTAATCTGACCGTTTGGTTCACCAGTAATCTGACTGTTGACTATTAGTCCGACTGTTGACTATTAGTCCGACTGTTGACTATTAATCTGACTGTTGACTATTAGTCCGACTGTTGACTATTAGTCCGACTGTTGACTATTAGTCTGACTGTTGACTATTAGTCTGACTGTTGACTATTAGTCTGACTGTTGACTATTAGTCTGACTGTTGACTATTAGTCCGACTGTTGACTATTAGTCTGACTGTTGACCATTAGTCTGTCTGACTATTAATCAGACTGTTGACTATTAATTTGACTGTTGACTATTAGTCCGACTGTTGACTATTAATCTGACTGTTGACTATTAGTCCGACTGTTGACTATTAGTCCAACTGTTGACTATTAGTCCGACTGTTGACTATTAATCTGACTGTTGACTATTAGTCTGACTGTTGACTATTAGTCTGACTGTTGACTATTAGTCTGACTGTTGACCATTAGTCTGTCTGACTATTAATTTGACTGTTGACTATTAATTTGACTGTTGACTATTAATTTGACTGTTGACTATTAGTCTGACTGCTGACTATTAGTCCGACTGTTGACTATTAGTCCGACTGTTGACTATTAGTCTGACTGTTGACTATTAGTCTGACTGTTGGCTATTAGTCTGACTGTTGACCATTAGTCTGTCTGACTATTAATTTGACTGTTGACTATTAATCTGACTGTTGACTATTAATCTGACTGTTGACTATTAGTCTGACTGTTGACTGTTAATTTGACTGTTGACTATTAGTCTGACTGCTGACTATTAATTTGACTGTTGACTATTAGTCTGACTGTTGACTATTAGTCTGTCTGACTATTAATCTGACTGTTGACTATTAATTTGACTGTTGACTATTAATTTGACTGTTGACTATTAATTTGACTGTTAACTATTAGTCTGACTGTTGACTATTAGTCTGACTGTTGACTATTAATCTGACTGTTGGCTATTAATCTGACTGTTGACTATTAATCTGACTGTTGACTATTAATCTGACTGTTGACTATTAATCTGACTGTTGACTATTAATCTGACTGTTGACTATTGATCTGACTGTTGACTATTAATTTGACTGTTGACTATTAGTCTGACTGTTGACTATTAGTCTGTCTGACTATTAATCTGACTGTTGACTATTAATCTGACTGTTGACTATTAATTTGACTGTTGACTATTAATTTGACTGTTGACTATTAATTTGACTGTTGACTATTAGTCTGTCTGACTATTAATATGACTGTTGACTATTAATTTGACTGTTGACTATTAATCTGACTGTTGACTATTAATATGACTGTTGATTATTAATCTGACTGTTGACTATTAATCTGACTGTTGACTATTAATCTGACTGTTGACTATTAATTTGATTGTTGACTATTAATATGACTGTTGACTATTAATTTGACTGTTGACTATTTATTTGACTGTTGACTATTTATTTGACTGTTGACTATTAGTCTGACTGTTGACTATTAATTTGACTGTTGACTATTAATTTGACTGTTGACTATTAATTTGACTGACTATTTATTTGACTGTTGACTATTAGTCTGACTGTTGACTGTTAGTCTGACTGTTGACTATTAATCTGACTGTTGACTATTAATCTGACTGTTGACTATTAGTCTGACTGTTGACTATTAGTCTGACTGTTGACTATTAGTCTGACTGTTGACTATTAATTTGACTGTTGACTATTAATTTGACTGTTGACTATTAATCTGACTGTTGACTATTAGTCTGACTGTTGACTATTAGTCTGACTGTTGACTATTAGTCTGACTGTTGACTATTAGTCTGACTGTTGACTATTTAATTGACTGTTGACTAGTAGTCTGACTGTTGACTATTAATCTGACTGTTGACTATTAATCTGACTGTTGACTATTAATCTGACTGTTGACTATTAATCTGACTGTTGACTATTAATCTGACTGTTGACTATTAGTCTGACTGTTGACTATTAGTCTGACTGTTGACTATTAATCTGACTGTTGACTATTAATATGACTGTTGACTATTAATATGACTGTTGACTATTAATTTGACTGTTGACTATTAATTTGACTGTTGACTATTAGTCTGACTGTTGACCATTAGTCTGTCTGACTATTAATTTAACTGTTGACTATTAGTGTGACTGTTGACTATTAATTTGACTGTTGACTATTAGTCTGTCTGACTATTAATATGACTGTTGACTATTAATATGACTGTTGACTATTAATATGACTGTTGACTATTAATATGACTGTTGACTATTAATATGACTGTTGACTATTAATTTGACTGTTGACTATTAATTTGACTGTTGACTATTAGTCTGACTGTTGACCATTAGTCTGTCTGACTATTAATTTGACTGTTGACTATTAATCTGACTGTTGACTATTAATCTGACTGTTGACTATTAGTCTGACTGTTGACTGTTAATTTGACTGTTGACTATTAGTCTGACTGCTGACTATTAATTTGACTGTTGACTATTAGTCTGACTGTTGACTATTAGTCTGTCTGACTATTAATCTGACTGTTGACTATTAATTTGACTGTTGACTATTAATTTGACTGTTAACTATTAGTCTGACTGTTGACTATTAGTCTGACTGTTGACTATTAATCTGACTGTTGACTATTAATCTGACTGTTGACTATTAATCTGACTGTTGACTATTAATCTGACTGTTGACTATTAATCTGACTGTTGACTATTGATCTGACTGTTGACTATTAATTTGACTGTTGACTATTAGTCTGACTGTTGACTATTAGTCTGTCTGACTATTAATCTGACTGTTGACTATTAATCTGACTGTTGACTATTAATTTGACTGTTGACTATTAATTTGACTGTTGACTATTAATTTGACTGTTGACCATTAGTCTGTCTGACTATTAATATGACTGTTGACTATTAATTTGACTGTTGACTATTAATCTGACTGTTGACTATTAATATGACTGTTGATTATTAATTTGACTGTTGACTATTAATTTGACTGTTGACTATTAATCTGACTGTTGACTATTAGTCTGACTGTTGACTATTAGTCTGACTGTTGACTATTAGTCTGACTGTTGACTATTAGTCTGACTGTTGACTATTAGTCTGACTGTTGACTATTTAATTGACTGTTGACTATTAGTCTGACTGTTGACTATTAATCTGACTGTTGACTATTAATCTGACTGTTGACTATTAATCTGACTGTTGACTATTAATCTGACTGTTGACTATTAATCTGACTGTTGACTATTAGTCTGACTGTTGACTATTAGTCTGACTGTTGACTATTAATCTGACTGTTGACTATTAATATGACTGTTGACTATTAATATGACTGTTGACTATTAATTTGACTGTTGACTATTAATTTGACTGTTGACTATTAATATGACTGTTGACTATTAATTTGACTGTTGACTATTAATATGACTGTTGACTATTAATTTGACTGTTGACTATTAATTTGACTGTTGACTATTAATTTGACTGACTATTTATTTGACTGTTGACTATTAGTCTGACTGTTGACTATTAATCTGACTGTTGACTATTAATCTGACTGTTGACTATTAGTCTGACTGTTGACTATTAGTCTGACTGTTGACTATTAGTCTGACTGTTGACTATTAATTTGACTGTTGACTATTAATTTGACTGTTGACTATTAATCTGACTGTTGACTATTAGTCTGACTGTTTACTATTAGTCTGACTGTTGACTATTAATCTGACTGTTGACTATTAATCTGACTGTTGACTATTAATCTGACTGTTGACTATTAGTCTGACTGTTGACTATTAATCTGACTGTTGACTATTAATCTGACTGTTGACTATTAATTTGACTGTTGACTATTAATTTGACTGTTGACTATTAGTCTCTGACTATTAATATGACTGTTGACTATTAATATGACTGTTGACTATTAATATGACTGTTGACTATTAATTTGACTGTTGACTATTAATCTGACTGTTGACTATTTATTTGACTGTTGACTATTTATTTGACTGTTGACTATTTATTTGACTGTTGACTATTTATTTGACTGTTGACTATTAGTCCGACTGTTGACTATTAGTCCGACTGTTGACTATTAGTCCGACTGTTGACTATTAGTCCGACTGTTGACTATTAGTCCGACTGTTGACTATTAGTCCGACTGTTGACTATTAATATGACTGTTGACTATTAATCTGACCGTTTGGTTCACCAGTAATCTGACTGTTGACTATTAGTCCGACTGTTGACTATTAGTCCGACTGTTGACTATTAATCTGACTGTTGACTATTAGTCCGACTGTTGACTATTAGTCCGACTGTTGACTATTAGTCTGACTGTTGACTATTAGTCTGACTGTTGACTATTAGTCTGACTGTTGACTATTAGTCTGACTGTTGACTATTAGTCCGACTGTTGACTATTAGTCTGACTGTTGACCATTAGTCTGTCTGACTATTAATCAGACTGTTGACTATTAATTTGACTGTTGACTATTAGTCCGACTGTTGACTATTAATCTGACTGTTGACTATTAGTCTGACTGTTGACTATTAATCTGACTGTTGACTATTAATCTGACTGTTGACTATTAATTTGACTGTTGACTATTAATTTGACTGTTGACTATTAGTCTCTGACTATTAATATGACTGTTGACTATTAATATGACTGTTGACTATTAATATGACTGTTGACTATTAATTTGACTGTTGACTATTAATCTGACTGTTGACTATTTATTTGACTGTTGACTATTTATTTGACTGTTGACTATTTATTTGACTGTTGACTATTAGTCCGACTGTTGACTATTAGTCCGACTGTTGACTATTAGTCCGACTGTTGACTATTAGTCCGACTGTTGACTATTAGTCCGACTGTTGACTATTAGTCCGACTGTTGACTATTAGTCCGACTGTTGACTATTAATATGACTGTTGACTATTAATCTGACCGTTTGGTTCACCAGTAATCTGACTGTTGACTATTAGTCCGACTGTTGACTATTAGTCCGACTGTTGACTATTAATCTGACTGTTGACTATTAGTCCGACTGTTGACTATTAGTCCGACTGTTGACTATTAGTCTGACTGTTGACTATTAGTCTGACTGTTGACTATTAGTCTGACTGTTGACTATTAGTCTGACTGTTGACTATTAGTCCGACTGTTGACTATTAGTCTGACTGTTGACCATTAGTCTGTCTGACTATTAATCAGACTGTTGACTATTAATTTGACTGTTGACTATTAGTCCGACTGTTGACTATTAATCTGACTGTTGACTATTAGTCCGACTGTTGACTATTAGTCCAACTGTTGACTATTAGTCCGACTGTTGACTATTAATCTGACTGTTGACTATTAGTCTGACTGTTGACTATTAGTCTGACTGACTATTAATTTGACTGTTGACTATTAATCTGACTGTTGACTATTAGTCTGACTGTTGGCTATTAGTCTGACTGTTGACCATTAGTCTGTCTGACTATTAATTTGACTGTTGACTATTAATCTGACTGTTGACTATTAATCTGACTGTTGACTATTAGTCTGACTGTTGACTGTTAATTTGACTGTTGACTATTAGTCTGACTGCTGACTATTAGTTTGACTGTTGACTATTAGTCTGACTGTTGACTATTAGTCTGTCTGACTATTAATCTGACTGTTGACTATTAATTTGACTGTTGACTATTAATTTGACTGTTAACTATTAGTCTGACTGTTGACTATTAGTCTGACTGTTGACTATTAATCTGACTGTTGACTATTAATCTTACTGTTGACTATTAATCTGACTGTTGACTATTGATCTGACTGTTGACTATCAATTTGACTGTTGACTATTAGTCTGACTGTTGACTATTAGTCTGTCTGACTATTAATCTGACTGTTGACTATTAATCTGACTGTTGACTATTAATTTGACTGTTGACTATTAATTTGACTGTTGACTATTAATTTGACTGTTGACCATTAGTCTGTCTGACTATTAATATGACTGTTGACTATTAATTTGACTGTTGACTATTAATCTGACTGTTGACTATTAATATGACTGTTGATTATTAATTTGACTGTTGACTATTAATTTGACTGTTGACTATTAATCTGACTGTTGACTATTAGTCTGACTGTTGACTATTAGTCTGACTGTTGACTATTAGTCTGACTGTTGACTATTAGTCTGACTGTTGACTATTTAATTGACTGTTGACTATTAGTCTGACTGTTGACTATTAATCTGACTGTTGACTATTAATCTGACTGTTGACTATTAATCTGACTGTTGACTATTAATCTGACTGTTGACTATTAATCTGACTGTTGACTATTAGTCTGACTGTTGACTATTAGTCTGACTGTTGACTATTAATCTGACTGTTGACTATTAATATGACTGTTGACTATTAATATGACTGTTGACTATTAGTCTGACTGTTGACTATTAGTCTGACTGTTGACTATTAATTTGACTGTTGACTATTAATTTGACTATTGACTATTAATCTGACTGTTGACTATTAGTCTGACTGTTTACTATTAGTCTGACTGTTGACTATTAGTCTGACTGTTGACTATTAGTCTGACTGTTGACTATTTAATTGACTGTTGACTATTAGTCTGACTGTTGACTATTAATCTGACTGTTGACTATTAATCTGACTGTTGACTATTAATCTGACTGTTGACTATTAATCTGACTGTTGACTATTAATCTGACTGTTGACTATTAGTCTGACTGTTGACTATTAATCTGACTGTTGACTATTAATCTGACTGTTGACTATTAATTTGACTGTTGACTATTAATTTGACTGTTGACTATTAATTTGACTGTTGACTATTAGTCTCTGACTATTAATATGACTGTTGACTATTAATATGACTGTTGACTATTAATATGACTGTTGACTATTAATTTGACTGTTGACTATTAATCTGACTGTTGACTATTTATTTGACTGTTGACTATTTATTTGACTGTTGACTATTTATTTGACTGTTGACTATTAGTCCGACTGTTGACTATTAGTCCGACTGTTGACTATTAGTCCGACTGTTGACTATTAGTCCGACTGTTGACTATTAGTCCGACTGTTGACTATTAATATGACTGTTGACTATTAATCTGACCGTTTGGTTCACCAGTAATCTGACTGTTGACTATTAGTCCGACTGTTGACTATTAGTCCGACTGTTGACTATTAATCTGACTGTTGACTATTAGTCCGACTGTTGACTATTAGTCCGACTGTTGACTATTAGTCTGACTGTTGACTATTAGTCTGACTGTTGACTATTAGTCTGACTGTTGACTATTAGTCTGACTGTTGACTATTAGTCCGACTGTTGACTATTAGTCTGACTGTTGACCATTAGTCTGTCTGACTATTAATCAGACTGTTGACTATTAATTTGACTGTTGACTATTAGTCCGACTGTTGACTATTAATCTGACTGTTGACTATTAGTCCGACTGTTGACTATTAGTCCAACTGTTGACTATTAGTCCGACTGTTGACTATTAATCTGACTGTTGACTATTAGTCTGACTGTTGACTATTAGTCTGACTGTTGACTATTAGTCTGACTGTTGACCATTAGTCTGTCTGACTATTAATTTGACTGTTGACTATTAATTTGACTGTTGACTATTAATTTGACTGTTGACTATTAGTCTGACTGCTGACTATTAGTCCGACTGTTGACTATTAGTCCGACTGTTGACTATTAGTCTGACTGTTGACTATTAGTCTGACTGTTGGCTATTAGTCTGACTGTTGACCATTAGTCTGTCTGACTATTAATTTGACTGTTG
>CM035797.1:0-127500 GCA_020466265.1 Siphamia tubifer
CTAGTTAACCAGTGAACTAGTTAACCAGTCAAGCAGTTATCCAGCTCACCAGTTAACCAGTGAACCCAACCCTGACCATGAACCTGACCCTGAACCTGAACCTGAACCTGACCTTGACCCTAACTTTAACCCTGACCCAGACCCTAACCCTAATCCAGACGAGCAAACTAGTGCACCAGTAAAACAGTCCACCTTAAACCAGATAAAATACACTAAAAGCAGCCTTAAATAGACAAACGTGAATAAAAAATCCCTTTAAAAGCAGATAAAATACACCAAAAGCAGCCTTAAATATGCAAAAATCAATTAAAAAATAGCTTAAATTTGAATAAATACACTGAAAACAGCCTTAAACCTAGAAAAGGTACATAAAACCCCACTTTAAATTTGAAAAAAACCACTGGACACTGCCAGTATTTTACTGGAAAAGGGTGACCCCTTTATATACAGTAGAATCTAAAAGCGTCGATTGCAGCCCCCGTGGCGCAGCTGGTAGCTTTTTCGCCTCGTAAACAGAAGGTCGCCGGTTCGAATCCGCCCTCAGACCACTCTGTGTTGGGTTTGGTTCTTCTCCTGTGTCACAGTCACCTTTTTTCTCCCAGACCAACTTTGCTCCCACCATAAAAGACAAGATGCACTCATTGCTCAGTGGCTTCATCTCAACTCCCCACAGGTGGAAATGTCACACTCATTCCTTGTGTGCCCTGCCATCAACTGACCATCAGCTGACACCTACAATCAACACTTAAAATGCATTCATATGGCTGGGATTACTTTATTCACAACTGCATACAAAATACAAAGATGTGGAGCTCCATACCCACACAAGTGGCATCCACTTGACCCAATTGAACCAGTCAACCACTTAAACAGTCAACCAGTAAGATAGTTAAGCAGTCAAACAGTGAAACAGTCAACCAGTAACACAGTTAACCAGTCAACCACTGAGACAGATAACCAGTCAACCAGTTAAACAGTCAACCAGTGAGACAGTTAAACAGTCAACAATGAGACAGTTGACCAGTCAACCAGTTAAACAGTCAACCAGTGAGACAGTTAAACAGTCAACCAGTTAAACAGTCAACAATGAGACAGTTAACCAGTCAACCAGTTAAACCAGTCAACCAGTGAGCTAGTTAACCAGTAAACCAGTGAAACTGTCAACCAGTAAAACAGTTAACTAGTCAACCAGTTAACCAGTGAACTAGTTAACCAGTGAACTAGTTAACCAGTCAAGCAGTTATCCAGCTCACCAGTTAACCAGTGAACCCAACCCTGACCATGAACCTGACCCTGAACCTGACCCTGAACCTGACCTTGACCCTAACTTTAACCCTGACCCAGACCCTAACCCTAATCCAGACGAGCAAACTAGTGCACCAGTAAAACAGTCCACCTTAAACCAGATAAAATACACTAAAAGCAGCCTTAAATAGACAAACGTGAAATAAAAAATCCCTTTAAAACCAGATAAAATACACCAAAAGCAGCCTTAAATATGCAAAAATCAATTAAAAAATAGCTTAAATTTGAATAAATACACTGAAAACAGCCTTAAACCTAGAAAAGGTACATAAAACCCCACTTTAAATTGAAAAAAAACACTGGACACTGCCAGTATTTTACTGGAAAAGGGTGACCCCTTTATATACAGTAGAATCTAAAAGCGTCGATTGCAGCCCCCGTGGCGCAGCTGGTAGCTTTTTCGCCTCGTAAACAGAAGGTCGCCGGTTCGAATCCGCCCTCAGACCACTCTGTGTTGGGTTTGGTTCTTCTCCTGTGTCACAGTCACCTTTTTTCTCCCAGACCAACTTTGCTCCCACCATAAAGACAACATGCACTCATCGCTCAGTGGCTTCATCTCAACTCCCCACAGGTGGAAATGTCACACTCATTCCTTGTGTGCCCTGCCATCAACTGACCATCAGCTGACACCTACAATCAACACTTAAAATGCATTCATATGGCTGGGATTACTTTATTCACAACTGCATACAAAATACAAAGATGTGGAGCTCCATACCCACACAAGTGGCATCCACTTGACCCAATTGAACCAGTCAACCACTTAAACAGTCAACCAGTAAGATAGTTAAGCAGTCAAACAGTGAAACAGTCAACCAGTAACACAGTTAACCAGTCAACCACTGAGACAGATAACCAGTCAACAAGTTAAACAGTCAACCAGTGAGACAGTTAAACAGTCAACAATGAGACAGTTAACCAGTCAACCAGTTAAACAGTCAACCAGTTAAACAGTCAACAATGAGACAGTTAACCAGTCAACCAGTTAAACCAGTCAACCAGTGAGCTAGTTAACCAGTAAACCAGTGAAACTGTCAACCAGTAAAACAGTTAACTAGTCAACCAGTTAACCAGTGAACTAGTTAACCAGTCAAGCAGTTATCCAGCTCACCAGTTAACCAGTGAACCCAACCCTGACCATGAACCTGACCCTGAACCTGACCCTGAACCTGACCTTGACCCTAACTTTAACCCTGACCCAGACCCTAACCCTAATCCAGACGAGCAAACTAGTGCACCAGTAAAACAGTCCACCTTAAACCAGATAAAATACACTAAAAGCAGCCTTAAATAGACAAACGTGAATAAAAAATCCCTTTAAAACCAGATAAAATACACCAAAAGCAGCCTTAAATATGCAAAAATCAATTAAAAAATAGCTTAAATTTGAATAAATACACTGAAAACAGCCTTAAACCTAGAAAAGGTACATAAAACCCCACTTTTAAATTTGAAAAAAAACACTGGGACACTGCCAGTATTTTACTGGAAAAGGGTGACCCCTTTATATACAGTAGAATCTAAAAGCGTCGATTGCAGCCCCCGTGGCGCAGCTGGTAGCTTTTTCGCCTCGTAAACAGAAGGTCGCCGGTTCGAATCCGCCCTCAGACCACTCTGTGTTGGGTTTGGTTCTTCTCCTGTGTCACAGTCACCTTTTTTCTCCCAGACCAACTTTGCTCCCACCATAAAGACAACATGCACTCATCGCTCAGTGGCTTCATCTCAACTCCCCACAGGTGGAAATGTCACACTCATTCCTTGTGTGCCCTGCCATCAACTGACCATCAGCTGACACCTACAATCAACACTTAAAATGCATTCATATGGCTGGGATTACTTTATTCACAACTGCATACAAAATACAAAGATGTGGAGCTCCATACCCACACAAGTGGCATCCACTTGACCCAATTGAACCAGTCAACCACTTAAACAGTCAACCAGTAAGATAGTTAAGCAGTCAAACAGTGAAACAGTCAACCAGTAACACAGTTAACCAGTCAACCACTGAGACAGATAACCAGTCAACAAGTTAAACAGTCAACCAGTGAGACAGTTAAACAGTCAACAATGAGACAGTTAACCAGTCAACCAGTTAAACAGTCAACCAGTTAAACAGTCAACAATGAGACAGTTAACCAGTCAACCAGTTAAACCAGTCAACCAGTGAGCTAGTTAACCAGTAAACCAGTGAAACTGTCAACCAGTAAAACAGTTAACTAGTCAACCAGTTAACCAGTGAACTAGTTAACCAGTCAAGCAGTTATCCAGCTCACCAGTTAACCAGTGAACCCAACCCTGACCATGAACCTGACCCTGAACCTGACCCTGAACCTGACCTTGACCCTAACTTTAACCCTGACCCAGACCCTAACCCTAATCCAGACGAGCAAACTAGTGCACCAGTAAAACAGTCCACCTTAAACCAGATAAAATACACTAAAAGCAGCCTTAAATAGACAAACGTGAATAAAAAATCCCTTTAAAACCAGATAAAATACACCAAAAGCAGCCTTAAATATGCAAAAATCAATTAAAAAATAGCTTAAATTTGAATAAATACACTGAAAACAGCCTTAAACCTAGAAAAGGTACATAAAACCCCACTTTAAATTTGAAAAAAAACACTGGACACTGCCAGTATTTTACTGGAAAAGGGTGACCCCTTTATATACAGTAGAATCTAAAAGCGTCGATTGCAGCCCCCGTGGCGCAGCTGGTAGCTTTTTCGCCTCGTAAACAGAAGGTCGCCGGTTCGAATCCGCCCTCAGACCACTCTGTGTTGGGTTTGGTTCTTCTCCTGTGTCACAGTCACCTTTTTTCTCCCAGACCAACTTTGCTCCCACCATAAAGACAACATGCACTCATCGCTCAGTGGCTTCATCTCAACTCCCCACAGGTGGAAATGTCACACTCATTCCTTGTGTGCCCTGCCATCAACTGACCATCAGCTGACACCTACAATCAACACTTAAAATGCATTCATATGGCTGGGATTACTTTATTCACAACTGCATACAAAATACAAAGATGTGGAGCTCCATACCCACACAAGTGGCATCCACTTGACCCAATTGAACCAGTCAACCACTTAAACAGTCAACCAGTAAGATAGTTAAGCAGTCAAACAGTGAAACAGTCAACCAGTAACACAGTTAACCAGTCAACCACTGAGACAGATAACCAGTCAACAAGTTAAACAGTCAACCAGTGAGACAGTTAAACAGTCAACAATGAGACAGTTAACCAGTCAACCAGTTAAACAGTCAACCAGTTAAACAGTCAACAATGAGACAGTTAACCAGTCAACCAGTTAAACCAGTCAACCAGTGAGCTAGTTAACCAGTAAACCAGTGAAACTGTCAACCAGTAAAACAGTTAACTAGTCAACCAGTTAACCAGTGAACTAGTTAACCAGTCAAGCAGTTATCCAGCTCACCAGTTAACCAGTGAACCCAACCCTGACCATGAACCTGACCCTGAACCTGACCCTGAACCTGACCTTGACCCTAACTTTAACCCTGACCCAGACCCTAACCCTAATCCAGACTAGCAAACTAGTGCACCAGTAAAACAGTCCACCTTAAACCAGATAAAATACACTAAAAGCAGCCTTAAATAGACAAACGTGAATAAAAAATCCCTTTAAAAGCAGATAAAATACACCAAAAGCAGCCTTAAATATGCAAAAATCAATTAAAAAATAGCTTAAATTTGAATAAATACACTGAAAACAGCCTTAAACCTAGAAAAGGTACATAAAACCCCACTTTAAATTTGAAAAAAACCACTGGACACTGCCAGTATTTTACTGGAAAAGGGTGACCCCTTTATATACAGTAGAATCTAAAAGCGTCGATTGCAGCCCCCGTGGCGCAGCTGGTAGCTTTTTCGCCTCGTAAACAGAAGGTCGCCGGTTCGAATCCGCCCTCAGACCACTCTGTGTTGGGTTTGGTTCTTCTCCTGTGTCACAGTCACCTTTTTTCTCCCAGACCAACTTTGCTCCCACCATAAAGACAACATGCACTCATCGCTCAGTGGCTTCATCTCAACTCCCCACAGGTGGAAATGTCACACTCATTCCTTGTGTGCCCTGCCATCAACTGACCATCAGCTGACACCTACAATCAACACTTAAAATGCATTCATATGGCTGGGATTACTTTATTCACAACTGCATACAAAATACAAAGATGTGGAGCTCCATACCCACACAAGTGGCATCCACTTGACCCAATTGAACCAGTCAACCACTTAAACAGTCAACCAGTAAGATAGTTAAGCAGTCAAACAGTGAAACAGTCAACCAGTAACACAGTTAACCAGTCAACCACTGAGACAGATAACCAGTCAACCAGTTAAACAGTCAACCAGTGAGACAGTTAAACAGTCAACAATGAGACAGTTGACCAGTCAACCAGTTAAACAGTCAACCAGTGAGACAGTTAAACAGTCAACCAGTTAAACAGTCAACAATGAGACAGTTAACCAGTCAACCAGTTAAACCAGTCAACCAGTGAGCTAGTTAACCAGTAAACCAGTGAAACTGTCAACCAGTAAAACAGTTAACTAGTCAACCAGTTAACCAGTGAACTAGTTAACCAGTGAACTAGTTAACCAGTCAAGCAGTTATCCAGCTCACCAGTTAACCAGTGAACCCAACCCTGACCATGAACCTGACCCTGAACCTGACCCTGAACCTGACCTTGACCCTAACTTTAACCCTGACCCAGACCCTAACCCTAATCCAGACGAGCAAACTAGTGCACCAGTAAAACAGTCCACCTTAAACCAGATAAAATACACTAAAAGCAGCCTTAAATAGACAAACGTGAATAAAAAATCCCTTTAAAACCAGATAAAATACACCAAAAGCAGCCTTAAATATGCAAAAATCAATTAAAAAATAGCTTAAATTTGAATAAATACACTGAAAACAGCCTTAAACCTAGAAAAGGTACATAAAACCCCACTTTAAATTTGAAAAAAAACACTGGACACTGCCAGTATTTTACTGGAAAAGGGTGACCCCTTTATATACAGTAGAATCTAAAAGCGTCGATTGCAGCCCCCGTGGCGCAGCTGGTAGCTTTTTCGCCTCGTAAACAGAAGGTCGCCGGTTCGAATCCGCCCTCAGACCACTCTGTGTTGGGTTTGGTTCTTCTCCTGTGTCACAGTCACCTTTTTTCTCCCAGACCAACTTTGCTCCCACCATAAAGACAACATGCACTCATCGCTCAGTGGCTTCATCTCAACTCCCCACAGGTGGAAATGTCACACTCATTCCTTGTGTGCCCTGCCATCAACTGACCATCAGCTGACACCTACAATCAACACTTAAAATGCATTCATATGGCTGGGATTACTTTATTCACAACTGCATACAAAATACAAAGATGTGGAGCTCCATACCCACACAAGTGGCATCCACTTGACCCAATTGAACCAGTCAACCACTTAAACAGTCAACCAGTAAGATAGTTAAGCAGTCAAACAGTGAAACAGTCAACCAGTAACACAGTTAACCAGTCAACCACTGAGACAGATAACCAGTCAACAAGTTAAACAGTCAACCAGTGAGACAGTTAAACAGTCAACAATGAGACAGTTAACCAGTCAACCAGTTAAACAGTCAACCAGTTAAACAGTCAACAATGAGACAGTTAACCAGTCAACCAGTTAAACAGTCAACCAGTTAAACAGTCAACAATGAGACAGTTAACCAGTCAACCAGTTAAACCAGTCAACCAGTGAGCTAGTTAACCAGTAAACCAGTGAAACTGTCAACCAGTAAAACAGTTAACTAGTCAACCAGTTAACCAGTGAACTAGTTAACCAGTCAAGCAGTTATCCAGCTCACCAGTTAACCAGTGAACCCAACCCTGACCATGAACCTGACCCTGAACCTGACCCTGAACCTGACCTTGACCCTAACTTTAACCCTGACCCAGACCCTAACCCTAATCCAGACGAGCAAACTAGTGCACCAGTAAAACAGTCCACCTTAAACCAGATAAAATACACTAAAAGCAGCCTTAAATAGACAAACGTGAATAAAAAATCCCTTTAAAACCAGATAAAATACACCAAAAGCAGCCTTAAATATGCAAAAATCAATTAAAAAATAGCTTAAATTTGAATAAATACACTGAAAACAGCCTTAAACCTAGAAAAGGTACATAAAAACCCACTTTAAATTTGAAAAAAAACACTGGACACTGCCAGTATTTTACTGGAAAAGGGTGACCCCTTTATATACAGTAGAATCTAAAAGCGTCGATTGCAGCCCCCGTGGCGCAGCTGGTAGCTTTTTCGCCTCGTAAACAGAAGGTCGCCGGTTCGAATCCGCCCTCAGACCACTCTGTGTTGGGTTTGGTTCTTCTCCTGTGTCACAGTCACCTTTTTTCTCCCAGACCAACTTTGCTCCCACCATAAAGACAACATGCACTCATCGCTCAGTGGCTTCATCTCAACTCCCCACAGGTGGAAATGTCACACTCATTCCTTGTGTGCCCTGCCATCAACTGACCATCAGCTGACACCTACAATCAACACTTAAAATGCATTCATATGGCTGGGATTACTTTATTCACAACTGCATACAAAATACAAAGATGTGGAGCTCCATACCCACACAAGTGGCATCCACTTGACCCAATTGAACCAGTCAACCACTTAAACAGTCAACCAGTAAGATAGTTAAGCAGTCAAACAGTGAAACAGTCAACCAGTAACACAGTTAACCAGTCAACCACTGAGACAGATAACCAGTCAACAAGTTAAACAGTCAACCAGTGAGACAGTTAAACAGTCAACAATGAGACAGTTAACCAGTCAACCAGTTAAACAGTCAACCAGTTAAACAGTCAACAATGAGACAGTTAACCAGTCAACCAGTTAAACCAGTCAACCAGTGAGCTAGTTAACCAGTAAACCAGTGAAACTGTCAACCAGTAAAACAGTTAACTAGTCAACCAGTTAACCAGTGAACTAGTTAACCAGTCAAGCAGTTATCCAGCTCACCAGTTAACCAGTGAACCCAACCCTGACCATGAACCTGACCCTGAACCTGACCCTGAACCTGACCTTGACCCTAACTTTAACCCTGACCCAGACCCTAACCCTAATCCAGACTAGCAAACTAGTGCACCAGTAAAACAGTCCACCTTAAACCAGATAAAATACACTAAAAGCAGCCTTAAATAGACAAACGTGAATAAAAAATCCCTTTAAAAGCAGATAAAATACACCAAAAGCAGCCTTAAATATGCAAAAATCAATTAAAAAATAGCTTAAATTTGAATAAATACACTGAAAACAGCCTTAAACCTAGAAAAGGTACATAAAACCCCACTTTAAATTTGAAAAAAACCACTGGACACTGCCAGTATTTTACTGGAAAAGGGTGACCCCTTTATATACAGTAGAATCTAAAAGCGTCGATTGCAGCCCCCGTGGCGCAGCTGGTAGCTTTTTCGCCTCGTAAACAGAAGGTCGCCGGTTCGAATCCGCCCTCAGACCACTCTGTGTTGGGTTTGGTTCTTCTCCTGTGTCACAGTCACCTTTTTTCTCCCAGACCAACTTTGCTCCCACCATAAAGACAAGATGCACTCATTGCTCAGTGGCTTCATCTCAACTCCCCACAGGTGGAAATGTCACACTCATTCCTTGTGTGCCCTGCCATCAACTGACCATCAGCTGACACCTACAATCAACACTTAAAATGCATTCATATGGCTGGGATTACTTTATTCACAACTGCATACAAAATACAAAGATGTGGAGCTCCATACCCACACAAGTGGCATCCACTTGACCCAATTGAACCAGTCAACCACTTAAACAGTCAACCAGTAAGATAGTTAAGCAGTCAAACAGTGAAACAGTCAACCAGTAACACAGTTAACCAGTCAACCACTGAGACAGATAACCAGTCAACCAGTTAAACAGTCAACCAGTGAGACAGTTAAACAGTCAACAATGAGACAGTTGACCAGTCAACCAGTTAAACAGTCAACCAGTGAGACAGTTAAACAGTCAACCAGTTAAACAGTCAACAATGAGACAGTTAACCAGTCAACCAGTTAAACCAGTCAACCAGTGAGCTAGTTAACCAGTAAACCAGTGAAACTGTCAACCAGTAAAACAGTTAACTAGTCAACCAGTTAACCAGTGAACTAGTTAACCAGTGAACTAGTTAACCAGTCAAGCAGTTATCCAGCTCACCAGTTAACCAGTGAACCCAACCCTGACCATGAACCTGACCCTGAACCTGACCCTGAACCTGACCTTGACCCTAACTTTAACCCTGACCCAGACCCTAACCCTAATCCAGACGAGCAAACTAGTGCACCAGTAAAACAGTCCACCTTAAACCAGATAAAATACACTAAAAGCAGCCTTAAATAGACAAACGTGAATAAAAAATCCCTTTAAAACCAGATAAAATACACCAAAAGCAGCCTTAAATATGCAAAAATCAATTAAAAAATAGCTTAAATTTGAATAAATACACTGAAAACAGCCTTAAACCTAGAAAAGGTACATAAAACCCCACTTTAAATTTGAAAAAAAACACTGGACACTGCCAGTATTTTACTGGAAAAGGGTGACCCCTTTATATACAGTAGAATCTAAAAGCGTCGATTGCAGCCCCCGTGGCGCAGCTGGTAGCTTTTTCACCTCGTAAACAGAAGGTCGCCGGTTCGAATCCGCCCTCAGACCACTCTGTGTTGGGTTTGGTTCTTCTCCTGTGTCACAGTCACCTTTTTTCTCCCAGACCAACTTTGCTCCCACCATAAAGACAACATGCACTCATCGCTCAGTGGCTTCATCTCAACTCCCCACAGGTGGAAATGTCACACTCATTCCTTGTGTGCCCTGCCATCAACTGACCATCAGCTGACACCTACAATCAACACTTAAAATGCATTCATATGGCTGGGATTACTTTATTCACAACTGCATACAAAATACAAAGATGTGGAGCTCCATACCCACACAAGTGGCATCCACTTGACCCAATTGAACCAGTCAACCACTTAAACAGTCAACCAGTAAGATAGTTAAGCAGTCAAACAGTGAAACAGTCAACCAGTAACACAGTTAACCAGTCAACCACTGAGACAGATAACCAGTCAACAAGTTAAACAGTCAACCAGTGAGACAGTTAAACAGTCAACAATGAGACAGTTAACCAGTCAACCAGTTAAACAGTCAACCAGTTAAACAGTCAACAATGAGACAGTTAACCAGTCAACCAGTTAAACCAGTCAACCAGTGAGCTAGTTAACCAGTAAACCAGTGAAACTGTCAACCAGTAAAACAGTTAACTAGTCAACCAGTTAACCAGTGAACTAGTTAACCAGTCAAGCAGTTATCCAGCTCACCAGTTAACCAGTGAACCCAACCCTGACCATGAACCTGACCCTGAACCTGACCCTGAACCTGACCTTGACCCTAACTTTAACCCTGACCCAGACCCTAACCCTAATCCAGACGAGCAAACTAGTGCACCAGTAAAACAGTCCACCTTAAACCAGATAAAATACACTAAAAGCAGCCTTAAATAGACAAACGTGAATAAAAAATCCCTTTAAAAGCAGATAAAATACACCAAAAGCAGCCTTAAATATGCAAAAATCAATTAAAAAATAGCTTAAATTTGAATAAATACACTGAAAACAGCCTTAAACCTAGAAAAGGTACATAAAACCCCACTTTAAATTTGAAAAAAAACACTGGACACTGCCAGTATTTTACTGGAAAAGGGTGACCCCTTTATATACAGTAGAATCTAAAAGCGTCGATTGCAGCCCCCGTGGCGCAGCTGGTAGCTTTTTCGCCTCGTAAACAGAAGGTCGCCGGTTCGAATCCGCCCTCAGACCACTCTGTGTTGGGTTTGGTTCTTCTCCTGTGTCACAGTCACCTTTTTTCTCCCAGACCAACTTTGCTCCCACCATAAAGACAACATGCACTCATCGCTCAGTGGCTTCATCTCAACTCCCCACAGGTGGAAATGTCACACTCATTCCTTGTGTGCCCTGCCATCAACTGACCATCAGCTGACACCTACAATCAACACTTAAAATGCATTCATATGGCTGGGATTACTTTATTCACAACTGCATACAAAATACAAAGATGTGGAGCTCCATACCCACACAAGTGGCATCCACTTGACCCAATTGAACCAGTCAACCACTTAAACAGTCAACCAGTAAGATAGTTAAGCAGTCAAACAGTGAAACAGTCAACCAGTAACACAGTTAACCAGTCAACCACTGAGACAGATAACCAGTCAACAAGTTAAACAGTCAACCAGTGAGACAGTTAAACAGTCAACAATGAGACAGTTAACCAGTCAACCAGTTAAACAGTCAACCAGTTAAACAGTCAACAATGAGACAGTTAACCAGTCAACCAGTTAAACCAGTCAACCAGTGAGCTAGTTAACCAGTAAACCAGTGAAACTGTCAACCAGTAAAACAGTTAACTAGTCAACCAGTTAACCAGTGAACTAGTTAACCAGTCAAGCAGTTATCCAGCTCACCAGTTAACCAGTGAACCCAACCCTGACCATGAACCTGACCCTGAACCTGACCCTGAACCTGACCTTGACCCTAACTTTAACCCTGACCCAGACCCTAACCCTAATCCAGACTAGCAAACTAGTGCACCAGTAAAACAGTCCACCTTAAACCAGATAAAATACACTAAAAGCAGCCTTAAATAGACAAACGTGAATAAAAAATCCCTTTAAAAGCAGATAAAATACACCAAAAGCAGCCTTAAATATGCAAAAATCAATTAAAAAATAGCTTAAATTTGAATAAATACACTGAAAACAGCCTTAAACCTAGAAAAGGTACATAAAACCCCACTTTAAATTTGAAAAAACCCACTGGACACTGCCAGTATTTTACTGGAAAAGGGTGACCCCTTTATATACAGTAGAATCTAAAAGCGTCGATTGCAGCCCCCGTGGCGCAGCTGGTAGCTTTTTCGCCTCGTAAACAGAAGGTCGCCGGTTCGAATCCGCCCTCAGACCACTCTGTGTTGGGTTTGGTTCTTCTCCTGTGTCACAGTCACCTTTTTTCTCCCAGACCAACTTTGCTCCCACCATAAAGACAACATGCACTCATCGCTCAGTGGCTTCATCTCAACTCCCCACAGGTGGAAATGTCACACTCATTCCTTGTGTGCCCTGCCATCAACTGACCATCAGCTGACACCTACAATCAACACTTAAAATGCATTCATATGGCTGGGATTACTTTATTCACAACTGCATACAAAATACAAAGATGTGGAGCTCCATACCCACACAAGTGGCATCCACTTGACCCAATTGAACCAGTCAACCACTTAAACAGTCAACCAGTAAGATAGTTAAGCAGTCAAACAGTGAAACAGTCAACCAGTAACACAGTTAACCAGTCAACCACTGAGACAGATAACCAGTCAACAAGTTAAACAGTCAACCAGTGAGACAGTTAAACAGTCAACAATGAGACAGTTAACCAGTCAACCAGTTAAACAGTCAACCAGTTAAACAGTCAACAATGAGACAGTTAACCAGTCAACCAGTTAAACCAGTCAACCAGTGAGCTAGTTAACCAGTAAACCAGTGAAACTGTCAACCAGTAAAACAGTTAACTAGTCAACCAGTTAACCAGTGAACTAGTTAACCAGTGAACTAGTTAACCAGTCAAGCAGTTATCCAGCTCACCAGTTAACCAGTGAACCCAACCCTGACCATGAACCTGACCCTGAACCTGACCCTGAACCTGACCTTGACCCTAACTTTAACCCTGACCCAGACCCTAACCCTAATCCAGACGAGCAAACTAGTGCACCAGTAAAACAGTCCACCTTAAACCAGATAAAATACACTAAAAGCAGCCTTAAATAGACAAACGTGAATAAAAAATCCCTTTAAAAGCAGATAAAATACACCAAAAGCAGCCTTAAATATGCAAAAATCAATTAAAAAATAGCTTAAATTTGAATAAATACACTGAAAACAGCCTTAAACCTAGAAAAGGTACATAAAACCCCACTTTAAATTTGAAAAAAAACACTGGACACTGCCAGTATTTTACTGGAAAAGGGTGACCCCTTTATATACAGTAGAATCTAAAAGCGTCGATTGCAGCCCCCGTGGCGCAGCTGGTAGCTTTTTCGCCTCGTAAACAGAAGGTCGCCGGTTCGAATCCGCCCTCAGACCACTCTGTGTTGGGTTTGGTTCTTCTCCTGTGTCACAGTCACCTTTTTTCTCCCAGACCAACTTTGCTCCCACCATAAAGACAACATGCACTCATCGCTCAGTGGCTTCATCTCAACTCCCCACAGGTGGAAATGTCACACTCATTCCTTGTGTGCCCTGCCATCAACTGACCATCAGCTGACACCTACAATCAACACTTAAAATGCATTCATATGGCTGGGATTACTTTATTCACAACTGCATACAAAATACAAAGATGTGGAGCTCCATACCCACACAAGTGGCATCCACTTGACCCAATTGAACCAGTCAACCAGTTAAACAGTCAACCAGTAAGATAGTTAAGCAGTCAAACAGTGAAACAGTCAACCAGTAACACAGTTAACCAGTCAACCACTGAGACAGATAACCAGTCAACCAGTTAAACAGTCAACCAGTGAGACAGTTAAACAGTCAACAATGAGACAGTTAACCAGTCAACCAGTTAAACAGTCAACCAGTTAAACAGTCAACAATGAGACAGTTAACCAGTCAACCAGTTAAACCAGTCAACCAGTGAGCTAGTTAACCAGTAAACCAGTGAAACTGTCAACCAGTAAAACAGTTAACTAGTCAACCAGTTAACCAGTGAACTAGTTAACCAGTCAAGCAGTTATCCAGCTCACCAGTTAACCAGTGAACCCAACCCTGACCATGAACCTTACCCTGAACCTGACCCTGAACCTGACCTTGACCCTAACTTTAACCCTGACCCAGACCCTAACCCTAATCCAGACTAGCAAACTAGTGCACCAGTAAAACAGTCCACCTTAAACCAGATAAAATACACTAAAAGCAGCCTTAAATAGACAAACGTGAATAAAAAATCCCTTTAAAAGCAGATAAAATACACCAAAAGCAGCCTTAAATATGCAAAAATCAATTAAAAAATAGCTTAAATTTGAATAAATACACTGAAAACAGCCTTAAACCTAGAAAAGGTACATAAAACCCCACTTTAAATTTGAAAAAACCCACTGGACACTGCCAGTATTTTACTGGAAAAGGGTGACTCCTTTATATACAGTAGAATCTAAAAGCGTCGATTGCAGCCCCCGTGGCGCAGCTGGTAGCTTTTTCGCCTCGTAAACAGAAGGTCGCCGGTTCGAATCCGCCCTCAGACCACTCTGTGTTGGGTTTGGTTCTTCTCCTGTGTCACAGTCACCTTTTTTCTCCCAGACCAACTTTGCTCCCACCATAAAGACAAGATGCACTCATCGCTCAGTGGCTTCATCTCAACTCCCCACAGGTGGAAATGTCACACTCATTCCTTGTGTGCCCTGCCATCAACTGACCATCAGCTGACACCTACAATCAACACTTAAAATGCATTCATATGGCTGGGATTACTTTATTCACAACTGCATACAAAATACAAACATGTGGAGCGCCATACTGTTGAAGAAAAGCTTCAAGTCGTGAACTTATGCTGGGCTGTGGTGATCTATATTTTTAACTAAATTATACACTGTATTACTATTAGTTAAATGATGCTAGGATGGCACAAAAATACCTGCAAAGACAGACTTTGGTCCAGACAAGTGTTTATTTTGCAAAATACAAGTTAAACACTTCATGAGGTTTGTCTCGAGACACACACACACACACAGGCACACGGAGACACACACGCACACACACAGGCACACAGACGGAGAGACAGAGACAGAGAAAGAGAGAACACACACACACACGCACGCAGACACAGAGAGAGACACGCACACACACAGGCACAGAGAGAGAGAGAAAGAGAGAGAGACAACCCGAGACAACCTAGCGTACGATACAACACACACTGATTCTTATAGCTTTTTCTAACCACACCCCTAACTCCTCCTATCTTAGCTATCCACGCCCCTAGACCCCTCCTATCTTAGCTATCCATGCCCCTAGACTCCTCCTATCTTACCTAACCACTGTCAATCATTCCGTCTGGTACGATTTTTATTCTTGCTCTGTCTCCGCTGAATGTTTTCTTAACGTGCAGTGGGACGAGTTTTAGTATTTGATGTCCCGATTTACGCCCTCTGGCACCGTCCAGTCTAGTCGTTTTTGACGTTATGACAGATAAAAAAATAAAGGCTGGCGCCGTACCGTCTAGTTGTTTTTGACTTATGACAGGGAATAAAGGCTGATGCCGTACCGACTAGCTATTTTGACTTACGACTTGACAACTGTGAAAATAAAAGACCCCTTGCAGCTGGGTTTTTGATCCATCACTCATGTCTCTGGATCCACATGAGCAAGGTGTATCACGGCCTTTGACCTCATAACCCCCCTGTATTCTGACATTTTAAATTTACCTGACGCCACTACATTCTTATCTGTCTGCTTAGCATTTTTACAACCCTTTTGCTGTAATCAATCATTTGCCCCTTCCTGCATCTGTGTTTAGTGATGTTTACCTGTATTAATGTTTTAATACTTCAACATTCCCCCCTTTGATACTGACAAGGATCACACATCTAAAATATTACACACCACACAGATTATAGGTACTATATCTAACTGCACCTTACCACATAAACAATGAGAGTAAATAAGAATAACTAACATGCACTGAACACTCAACGGAGTAATACGGGATTACAATATCAAACATCACACATGCAACTGAGTACACCAACTAGTTAACACGAAGTAACATGAACAATAATTTTTCATAATAACATCAGTGATAATTCTCACAGTAAATATATGTGACAGCATCATACATAGTCACGCAATGTTGTCCATTGTGTCCATCTGTCGTAATAAGGTATCACCTCTGCGTCCTCCATCTGTCCCATGTCGTCTTGGGTTATCAAAGTTCATGATGAGTTATCTTACAACTGTTCTGTCTGGGTCATACTGTTTTGTCCAGGAGTTGGAGGTGAAACATTTCTTATCATGTTCTCCCTCATTAGGGCCTCTAGTCCGTGTATAGCTGCAGTCTGGCTCCTTAGTCGATTCTGACAGAAGCGGATCAGAGTCTCATTAGTGCGGTTGAGGAGTCGCTGGGCATTTTTCATTTGAAGCTGTTCGGCCTGTAGTTGGGTGGCCTGTCTTTGCAGTGACTCGGCTCTGTCACGCTGCCTTTCTTCTGCTTGCATTAAGTAGTCGTTTTCAGCTCGCAGCCGCATAATCAACTGTTCGTTCTCTCTGCGTTGCTGCTTGACTTTTCCCGAGTATTTGCGGCAGTACTCATTCTGTCTTATCCGCCTTATCTTTGCTTGAGCCGATGGAGACAGTCCTCGCATCAGGGCGATGAATACTGCAGTAGACATTCTGGCAACTTCAGTGCGCAGATCGTTGGGGTTGGTGTACTGACTGTATGGACGTGTCAGGAATCTGTTCATGTGTAGAGCATCCTCATGGCTGACATCTGGTTGTTCTGGACGACGCTGTTCCTCTCTGATGGTAGGCATTATTGGCACAACATGCTGCCCTCTGATGGCTGTTGGTGGGATCCCTCGGTCTGCTGGATTCTCCGGACTCTCAGGGCTGAAGCGCTGCTCTGGTGGGCTGATGACTGGTGTCCAGGGGATGAGGACTGGTTGTTCTCTCAGCGGTTCCCGATTCTCCTGCGGCATTGGCTGGCTTTGATACTACTGTGGTCTGGTCTCTGCCTGGTTCGATGGGCCCGGTTCGTCCTCCTGATCTGGTCCTCCCTCAGCACGCACAGATGACCTGTTGAGGGTGTGTATGTCTACACCTACAAGTCGTATGTCTGGGGTTGTGTGTACACTTCCGGGTCCATTTGGGTCAAGGTCCCTCCAAGTGTCCAAGTCTAAGATAGTTTCCGCCATTGTGTGCTCAGTCTGTGGTGGAGATATGTGTTATTATTATTATTACAGTTTATATCTTATGATGTACCTCTATCATAACTACACATTTTACAGATTTGATTACATGTTAAGTTTTACACATACATTATTATTTACAAAATTCGATGCCGGGTACCAGTCGGAGAGTGGATGGTGATTTCTGTTATAGATATCTATCTGCTATATATCTATTCTCTCCTATATACGTGGGATCTAGTTGTTCTGCATCAAACTGTATCTGTATTATTGGGTACTGTCCTGTTATAGAATGGCATAGATTAGTGATCATGTTACGCAGTAATGGTGCAATGCAACAAATTACTACTAATACCAGCAACATTATTCCCCCTATCACCATCCCTATAGCCTGTAAGTATTTTCCCCATCCTAATTTACTCCACCAATCCCAGAAGCCTTTTAGTTGGGTGTTCCAATTAGAATTACGGACATGTTCATCTCTCATTTGTTTCATACCGTCTAAGATGCGGGTCAAGCTACCATTTGTTCCTGTATGTAATGGAATTTCAGCACAACATTCATCCCCAATCATATCGCATATCCCCTGATCCCCTGCTATTTGTGATTCTAAGATGAACCTGTTTTGTAGTGTCATCAGTGATGTGGCTTGTAGTTGTTCTTTTATTAGGCCCACTCCAGTAACTGTAAAATTCATAAACCTCTGTTGGTTGTACCAGAGAAGGTTAACCCACCGACTATTTCTAGCAATGTACTGAGCATTCATTATAGGTCCTATAAAAGGGGCACCCCCTAGTCCTCTTCCTGCTTGTATCCAATCTTTCCCTATAGCTGTATGTTCTTCCGGGACCCCATATGGGACCTGGTCCCAGCTTATGTACACTTCCTGTGACAGTTTCCAATTCCAATCCCATGAGTTCCCCGTATGTGTACTGTCTGTGTCTCTTTTGTTCCGTGATTGGGTGTCCTCTTGAGTGATTAGTGATAATTGTCCTGTTAGCATTGCAGGAGCACAAATGCCCGTCCAATTAGCTGTCAACCGGGGCAGTAAGGTGGTTCCATTTTCACATAGCCAAAAGATGTCACCTAGTTGGGCAGTTCCTGCTGAGAAGTCTGGTAGTTTGAATAAGTTTAGTGTGTATACTGGTAGGTCATACATTACGTTACCTCCGTTCGTCACCACCTGATTACATTTGATTCGGGCTTTTGGGCCTGTTTTGCATATTTTAATTGCAGTAGTTGTATTTCCTGTGGGTCTTATGATGGGATACCGTTCTATAGCGCATTGCACTAATCCTGCAGTATCTTCTGAGACTTTAGTTGATTCTTTGATGAGAGCCTCTATCTTTTTTCCTCGTGCTATACAGAAAGGGAAAATCAGTCTATCAGTTTTTTTGAATCACTGGTGGTAATAGATTATATTCATCACCGTCCTGGTGGAGGTGTGGACACACTTTGATATCACGACTCCAACTCTTATATTTTCCTGCCATATTCATTGCACAGTAAGTAAAACATTTTGCAAGATTTGGGCAGCTCCCTATTGCACTTCCTGGTAGTATTTCTATCCTAGGTAACCGTTTAGCATTATAGCATGCAACGCAACCATCTCCTTTTTTCTTTTTAGCTTTAAATAGTGCATTAACTGAGTAATTTAACCAATTTTGGAACATGTTTGCCTCCCAGTGTGTGGTTTGTATTTTACTTATGTCTCTTTTGTGTCTTTTGTCCCTCAATCGTATCTTTTCCCTTGCTTCTTCTGCTGTCATTACCTGTCCTGTTCCGAGGTGATGGCATATTGTGTTTGTGCATTTTACCTGAAAGATCACCATCCCTTCTCCCTGGCACTCAGCATCGTTTGGATCCCCCAACCAGTATTTACTTATTGGCTGCGGTCCCTCTGTATCAAAAGCAGATGTTAGTACAAAATCATATATGTCGGCTTTTACATACATTATTTGTTTACTCCCTCCCGCATTTACTATCCCTTTATTAGTTGCTAATGTGATCATAGCCATTGCACAGTCATCTAGTGGGTGTGGTTTGTTATGTGTAGACAAGTTTGTGAACATCAATTCCCCCCTTGCTAACGCTAAAAGGGTTAGCATAACCACACTAATGTGTATCATGCTCATCCCACGTCGGCGTGCGCGGGTGTGACATTTGCGGGCCACTTGCCCATGACAAAGAAAGGGACGGGTGTGGGGGCGGCGGGGAATGCACTTGTGGTCTTGCAATAGTATCAGTAATGTCACTAGTACTGTCGTCAGCAGCCTCTTTGTCTGTTGGGCCATGGTCCTCAGTACCTGTAGAACCTTCATCGTCTGTTCCTGCACCACCGCCAGGTCAGAATGTCACCTAAGTCGTTTGGGTCAGTGTGTCAACTGTGAGGAGCTGCGGCGGCGTTCACCCCGGGCTTGTAGTCTAGCCGACCTTCGAGCCCCTTGGGGTGATAGGGAGGCACTGCGACCTTTGACCTTATCCCCAACTTGGATATCACGGACGTCTAGTGGAACGTTAGTCTCGGCTTTTTTGTTGGCTTCTTTAACCTGTTGAAACACAAGTCTGTGAATTTGAGTTAAAGCCCTCAGATAGTCTCCCAGCTCCCGTTCCAGTTGCCCCAGGGTCGGCCCCTCCGATGGGCCCCTGTTCTGTGGCATTGGCATGGGTCGTCCTGTAAGCATTTCATAAATTCATCCAAAGGGCCGGATTGAACCACCAGGTGGGCCGGGTATGGCCCCCGGGCCGCATGCTCGACACCTCCGCTTTCGACTAATGTGTTCCTTCACTGTATCTGTTCTATCCAGTATTTACTTTAGCTTCATAAACACTTCTCACCCTGGGACCAAAAGCTTAAATCTTAAGCATAAACTATACTTCATAAATAGAACACTCAACCCTAGGACACGCCCCCTTATGTTAAGTAATGATAACCACACACACACATACCGGTACTCACAAAACACACACACATGTGACAGCCTTCTCACATACAGCCATGGCACAACACAACAGAGTACTCACAAAACAAACAAACAAATACACAAAAACAAAAAACAATACCCTATGATAATTGTCAGGGGATCCCCTTTCCTCTATAGAAAATAACTGGTTAAACAAACACACTGACTCCAGCACAAAGGAAGGAGTTAAAATCTACTGTCATAACATCAATGACAAGTTTCACTGTGGACTAGATGATATATCCTGTTTTCTGTAAAATAGATCTATATAGTATTTACGTTCAGCTCAGACCAGTTTAAGATTAAAATCAAACATGTTGGATTTTGTGTGTAACAGATGGATCTGATAATAACACTGATAAATTTCTACTGACCAAATCAAATGGTTGCATTCTACAAAAATCACTTTACAGTCACAACTGACTGTTGTTGTGTTTTGTTTTTTTTTTGTTTTCTTTTTTGTTTGTTTTTTCCCGTTTTGTTTTGCTTTGTTTTGTTTTTAGGTCTCTCTCTCTCTCTCTCTTTGTTTGAGATATAATTTAATTAGTATTTTTACCAACCCTTATCTTGATTCCCAGAAAAGTCATTTTGGTTTAATGCAACCATTAATACTTAATAAATAATTAGAAACCATGTAATTAGCCCAAAGTACATGGGTGTTGTCCCCCATGGTCATAAGTTACCCATTAGACATTGACAACATTGATCGTCCAGTAAAACCAATGGACCAACTTTTCCCTAAATTATAGATAATGAACCATGTGGTAAATCTAATACCAGACCATATAAGGTGGGTTGGTTGGATCCTGGGAAGTCAACCATCCCCCTTCCATTCGGAAATATTCTATTCTATTATTCTATTCAAAACAAACATTGGGTGCAATGTAATGCAGTTTAGTGACATATAATCTAAGATTTCGTCTCTTTTTTTCTTTTTTCTGACAACACTTCTGCTATGTGTGTCCAGCTAAGATTCAGATTTTAATGCATGCATGGAGATTTTCATGTTGCATCAGCATTATAATAAAGGCATTCTATTCTTTATAATGAAGGCATTCTATTCTTATTCTATTCTGAGGGTAACCAATAAATCTCTGTCCAGGAGATTTAAAAGGTATGACATGCTGTTTGAAACCAAAATAAAAGTAAAAGTATCAGACAATGAACATAAGAATGGGTTAATGAAATAACCTTTAAATGATTAACATCCTTTCTATTTTAAAATTATTTTATTTTATTTTATTATTATTATTTTTTTTTTCTTTCCTTAAAGAAAAGGGAGAGTTTATCTCAGTTTTCCTGAGATAAACTCTGCTACTTTTGATAAAACCAAATACACAGTTCCTGAATGTGTCATGAAGAACTAGTGTCATTATGTCATAAAACTACAGATGTTTTTAGCAGCTGTAAAACATGCTAATGTGTCTTTGGCGAAGGTGTGTGACGTCAGTACAGACAGCGGATGTGCCGTTGCAATACATAAGATATGTTAGTAAGCATGTGTAAGCCTCTGCTCCAAAAGGGGAGGGGGAGGGGGTGTGGCTGCATGCGCCTCACAGTCTAGTTGCTTCAGGAATCATCATCTGCAGCTCCAGGCTGTTGCTGACACTGGTCACTTCCTGGGTTTCATTGTCTCTGTCCATTTCTCTGCTCCTTCTGTCCATTGGTCTCCTTTGTCTCGACGTTTTCTTGTGTTGATGCATCAGACTTGGACCATCCCGACCAAAGTTTTCACCATGGGACATGTGAGGTCTTCCATGTTTTTACCTTCACAGTCTGGTGGACATTCACATACAACAGTCTTTCATACATTTGTACTCAGTCACATTCTCACCCCAGCTGCTTTTATCTTGAGTTCCAATGCAACAGAGGGGGAGGGAGCGCGTTTGCAGGGCCCTCTGTTGTGACGGACACTTGGTGGGTGTGGCCTTTCATCTTTCAGGAAGGAACTGCACTGGAGCTGGAAGACAGCTCAGAGCTGTGAGCTTTAGACAGATAGGGGAGGGGGGTTTTGGAGCAAAGGTGACGCACTAGATGCATTTTCCTGTGTGTGAAAAAAAAAAAAACTTTCTGCATTAGACATAATTTTAAACAAAGTTTTGAACATTTCTGTCTCTTATCTCTGTTTATTCCAATGTTCAACTCAAAGTCACCTTATTATTTTATTATTCTATTTTTCCATTTACCCATCTTATCTTCCAGCCTTACTGTTTCCCAACATTTAGTTTTCACTTCATCATTTTTGAGCATTTGATCATATTTAACACTCAGACCCATTAAGACATTTAATGTGTTTATTACTCATACATGTGAATCTTATAGAGAGAGAGACTTCTGTTAATGCGACTAGAGTTATATTAAATAAACCAAGGACATGTATTTGCTAAATCGCCTATTAGTTATTATCTATTCATGTTCCATGGTGGAACATTCCTCTTCCAGACACGTCGATCTGGGTCAACATAATCTTAAAAAAAAATAAAAATGACGCAACCGTTTATCACCGTGATTCACCGTACGTCGCCGCGCAAAATCAGTAATTCCTTCCGATAAAAACTTTACTCAGTCTGCATCACATCTGACCAACTACAAGATTCACAATGTCATGAGTTTAGTCATGAGTTTTCATTTGATTTTTCCACATTTTTTATTTCATTTAATTTTTATAGTTCACATTTTGGGAAATCCCACTTTGTTTTAATCAGTGAATTGAAAACCTTTCCCATATTTTAAACCTATCTTTTAAAATCTGAACCTCTCCAAAGGTCACCCTTACTTGGTCGATTACTCACATCAATTGGGACATTTTTCCCAGACTCGATTTTCCACCCTTGGTGAAGAATGTTAGAAACCACCCACTTATGTATTAGCCCACAGTAGGACCCAATTTAGTCTAATTATGAATTTAAATGTTACCCTACTGTATTGTGCACATACAGTAGTGTAGGTGATGTGAGCTTCAGACCAAGAACCCTTTTAACCCCACATTAAAACTCTCACACAGAGTGTGATCATGGTTCCCCTTCAGATGTAGATCTCAGTGGTGTGGGACAGAGGCCGTTGTTGGTCCCTGTCCTTTGGTTTTTGTTTTTACCAACAGGGATACGACCTCTTTGGTCCGTAGGTTGATCATTCCCCAACTTCAGTCCTCCATCCGTCACACACCTGGGATCCCACTCTTTTTGTTTAGCTTCTCTCGCTAACCTTAAGCTAACCTCTCCTCTGCTCCTCTCACAGACACTTTTGTTATCATTCCACAAAACACAACAAAGTAGAAGGACACACACACACACTGAATAAGTTCACCCAAACACATGTGTCCGTTGCTCCAGTATCAACCAACATTAGTGTCTTTTGTTGTTCTTGAAATATAAAGTTATTATTATTTATTCTATTTGAAATTTTGAATTGTTTTAGTTATTATTATTAGTTATTATTTATTTCTTTAAATCTATTCTTGATTCTTTCTTTGACTCCATCTGAGTCCTAATCAGCTCCTCTCTTAATAATTCCAAGATTCTGTATATTCTAACTTTCCTTTTTTCATTATATTTCTGTTTATATGTTTTAACTTTAATTAGACCCTACAGACTTAAACCATTCTCAGCACACATCGTTGCTCCTACGGCCATAGGTGCAAAACAAATCCCCTTTTATTTTATTTATTTTTAGACAAAAGTACACAGCAAACTGTTTAAACGTAACACGTAATTCCACAGTTTTCACCGATTTCGTGTCCTCTGTGACCCAAAACACACGCTAAACCTGAAAATAACGAATTGCAAGCCCCCCTTGTCCTGACTTCTAATCAGTTCTTCACACCCATTCTCATGCCTCAGAGAAAAGAACAATTTGAACATATAGACATGCAGACATAGATTTATAGACATACGAACATACAAGCACATATATAAACAAAGACAAATAGGTGCACCTTCAACCACTCAATCACACACTTGTTCCTAGGAACAGATATCTTTTTAATACTTATGCCATATACATACATATACACATACATATACACACACATACATTACTTTAGCCAACCACAGATTCTAACCTGCAGCACAGGTCTCCCACTCCGTCTTCACCTCTTTCTCACAGACACGCACTCTCACAACCTTCATAAATCACAAACATTACCTTAGCCAATCACTCCTTCTGACCCGCAGCACGGGTCTCTCTCTCCACCTTCACAGCCCTCTCACACACATTCTCAAAACCCTCATATACCCTACACATTACCTTAGCCATTCACTCCTTCTGACCCGGGTCAAATTTAGTAATCACCAAGAAGTAAACTAAGTTTTTGGGAGTATTAATAGATTTTAAGGAGCGCTACCTGGAAGCCGCACATAAAACACGTAAAACAGAAATTATCCAAGTCTATTTCTATTCATTACAAAACAAGAGATTTATAGAATAAAAGCTGCCTTCATTTACTGTACTTTTCACTTGCGATGCCTTATATGACATACTGTGCTGGAATTTGGGGAAATACATACAAAACGAACCTAGATCCAATAATTAAACTGCAGAAACGGTCTATTAAGATAATAAATGGAGTTGAATATCGTGATTCTACAAATCAGCTTTTTATAAGATCACGCACATTAAAAATTTTTTTTGGACATTGTATATTCAAAAACATTAGAAATTATGTTTCGAGCGGTAAATAAGACAATTCCAGTTTGTATAAAAAAAAAATGTTTTAAGCTAAGGCCGATGGTTTATAATTTAAAGGGGTAGTTAGTGTTTGAAACTCACAAAGTCAGAACTAATCTAAAGTACAGATGTGTGTGTTTTGGGTGTAAAATTATAGAATGGATTGAACAATGAAATAAAAATGTGTAATTCTATGTTAGTCTTCAAGTAGACTTTTAAAATTTAATATTATCGCAAGTTATAATGAAATTTGATAATTTGGATTCATTTTAATGACTTCAATTCAGTTTTTCTGTATACGTTATGTGTTTTGTAACGATGTACTAGTACTAATGTTTTATTGCGACTTATTTAGTTAATCCTCTGATGGTATAGGATAGGCAAAAATAAGCCTTGGGGCTTCAGCCTACTCCTTTTTTCGATTGCTATCTGATAAATTCTTTTGTAAAAAATATGATTTTATTTTTGTTTTTAAACCGAAATAAAGCATTCATTCATTCGTTCACTTTTACATGTAATTTGTTTTCTTGTAAAATTATTTCTAGTTTTTCCGATATTTTCTTTGGACTAGTATTATTTTTCGTTTAATTGGACTTTTCTTTTGGATCTAATTTTTTTTTCTCTAGTTGTCCTTATAAAAATTCTTTACACATACAGTTAGGTTTTTACTTTTGATCGACACACGTGTTATTTTCCTTTTTCTTCCTCAACACCGAGCCCTTTTCGGGCTATTTAATTATATACTGGTGTTAACTTAATGAGGCCTATTATTAGGTTTTATTTTGTACTGGTGTATCACTGTTATTTTTATTTTTACACACTATGTATTTTTATTTTCTCACCTTACTAGTTATACATATTATTTTTTTCCTTGATTATACATTCTTACAATATTTCTTCACACATGACGTACACACTTAGTTACTACTATTATTTAATTATACAGTTTATATGTGTATTTACATTAATATTTACAATGGCCTTTTAAATTTTTCTTCAGCTTCTTTACCTAGGTTTTATTACTCACAAGGCTTCTTCTCAGTCTTGTTTTTGGATCCTATCTTTCTGACACTCGTTGTCACTTGGTACCTTAACTTTTTCCCTTATCTCGTCAAAAGATCGTTCCCGAGTCGGTACAACGATTTCTTATTTTTGCCCGAGCGGTACTTTAATTATACTTAACGACCATCCCTGAGAGGGCACGATGATCACCTTTGTTAAGTATCTTTAATCTATCGCCTCTCTGGCATAGACTTTATTTTTACGGTCTCTCGACAAAAGATCGCTCCTGAGTCGGCACAGCGATTCTCTATTTTTGTCCCGTATTTATCTTTTTGATCATCCCTGAGAGGGCACGATGATCACCTTTTTTTTTTTTTTTTTTTTTTTTTTTAATTATCTTTAATCTATCGCCTCTCTGGCATAGACTTTATTTTTTACACGTTTCTTATTTCTGACTATTCATTTATCATTAGCTATCACACTATACCTTTGTAACCTGTTTAATGGCTACTGTTAAAAGTCTGATTGTAACCAATAGGTACTCTTGTTGTTGTTTTAGCATGCTTAACTAACACATATATCATGTAACTTCCACAGATTAACGTTAGACATATCCACTTATAAATCAAACAATTAAATATCAATCTGTCACATTTGTTATCCATATCAACACATCATCCTTTCATGCACAATCTATATTCAGGACAAAGACTGTAATAGCAACATATATCAGCACATACATTCATTCACACTACATATTCTGGACCAAAGGCTGTGATGGCAACGTATATAAATACAATATTTAACAATTACTTATTTAACAATTACTTTCTAGGTTTTTTAGGGCGGGTTGACAGTACCTGCGACCAAAGAGTCACACAGAGGATTTTGGGAGACACACCCTTTTAATTTAGTATAAAAGATTGTATCTCACCTTTCCTTGGTGGATTTGGGGCCCTGGGTGTGACTCTCTTCTCCTCTTAGCGACTCCCAATGGTTGCAGGCAATTTTCTTCCGTACCCTCCTGTGAGCTGGCTCGCCAAATGTTGAAGAAAAGCTTCAAGTCGTGAACTTATGCTGGGCTGTGGTGATCTATATTTTTAACTAAATTATACACTGTATTACTATTAGTTAAATGATGCTAGGATGGCACAAAAATACCTGCAAAGACAGACTTTGGTCCAGACAAGTGTTTATTTTGCAAAATACAAGTTAAACACTTCATGAGGTTTGTCTCGAGACACACACACACACACAGGCACACGGAGACACACACGCACACACACAGGCACACAGACGGAGAGACAGAGACAGAGAAAGAGAGAACACACACACACACGCACGCAGACACAGAGAGAGACACGCACACACACAGGCACAGAGAGAGAGAGAAAGAGAGAGAGACAACCCGAGACAACCTAGCGTACGATACAACACACACTGATTCTTATAGCTTTTTCTAACCACACCCCTAACTCCTCCTATCTTAGCTATCCACACCCCTAGACCCCTCCTATCTTAGCTATCCACGCCCCTAGACTCCTCCTATCTTACCTAACCACTGTCAATCATTCCGTCTGGTACGATTTTTATTCTTGCTCTGTCTCCGCTGAATGTTTTCTTAACGTGCAGTGGGACGAGTTTTAGTATTTGATGTCCCGATTTACGCCCTCTGGCACCGTCCAGTCTAGTCGTTTTTGACGTTATGACAGATAAAAAAATAAAGGCTGGCGCCGTACCGTCTAGTTGTTTTTGACTTATGACAGGGAATAAAGGCTGATGCCGTACCGACTAGCTATTTTGACTTACGACTTGACAACTGTGAAAATAAAAGACCCCTTGCAGCTGGGTTTTTGATCCATCACTCATGTCTCTGGATCCACATGAGCAAGGTGTATCACGGCCTTTGACCTCATAACCCCCCTGTATTCTGACATTTTAAATTTACCTGACGCCACTACATTCTTATCTGTCTGCTTAGCATTTTTACAACCCTTTTGCTGTAATCAATCATTTGCCCCTTCCTGCATCTGTGTTTAGTGATGTTTACCTGTATTAATGTTTTAATACTTCAACAATACCCACACAAGTGGCATCCACTTGACCCAATTGAACCAGTCAACCACTTAAACAGTCAACCAGTAAGATAGTTAAGCAGTCAAACAGTGAAACAGTCAACCAGTAACACAGTTAACCAGTCAACCACTGAGACAGATAACCAGTCAACCAGTTAAACAGTCAACCAGTGAGACAGTTAAACAGTCAACAATGAGACAGTTGACCAGTCAACCAGTTAAACAGTCAACCAGTTAAACAGTCAACAATGAGACAGTTAACCAGTCAACCAGTTAAACCAGTCAACCAGTGAGCTAGTTAACCAGTAAACCAGTGAAACTGTCAACCAGTAAAACAGTTAACTAGTCAACCAGTTAACCAGTGAACTAGTTAACCAGTGAACTAGTTAACCAGTCAAGCAGTTATCCAGCTCACCAGTTAACCAGTGAACCCAACCCTGACCCTGAACCTGACCCTGAACCTGACCCTGAACCTGACCTTGACCCTAACTTTAACCCTGACCCAGACCCTAACCCTAATCCAGACTAGCAAACTAGTGCACCAGTAAAACAGTCCACCTTAAACCAGATAAAATACACTAAAAGCAGCCTTAAATAGACAAACGTGAATAAAAAATCCCTTTAAAACCAGATAAAATACACCAAAAGCAGCCTTAAATATGCAAAAATCAATTAAAAAATAGCTTAAATTTGAATAAATACACTGAAAACAGCCTTAAACCTAGAAAAGGTACATAAAACCCCACTTTAAATTTGAAAAAACCCACTGGACACTGCCAGTATTTTACTGGAAAAGGGTGACCCCTTTATATACAGTAGAATCTAAAAGCGTCGATTGCAGCCCCCGTGGCGCAGCTGGTAGCTTTTTCGCCTCGTAAACAGAAGGTCGCCGGTTCGAATCCGCCCTCAGACCACTCTGTGTTGGGTTTGGTTCTTCTCCTGTGTCACAGTCACCTTTTTTCTCCCAGACCAACTTTGCTCCCACCATAAAGACAACATGCACTCATCGCTCAGTGGCTTCATCTCAACTCCCCACAGGTGGAAATGTCACACTCATTCCTTGTGTGCCCTGCCATCAACTGACCATCAGCTGACACCTACAATCAACACTTAAAATGCATTCATATGGCTGGGATTACTTTATTCACAACTGCATACAAAATACAAAGATGTGGAGCTCCATACCCACACAAGTGGCATCCACTTGACCCAATTGAACCAGTCAACCACTTAAACAGTCAACCAGTAAGATAGTTAAGCAGTCAAACAGTGAAACAGTCAACCAGTAACACAGTTAACCAGTCAACCACTGAGACAGATAACCAGTCAACCAGTTAAACAGTCAACCAGTGAGACAGTTAAACAGTCAACAATGAGACAGTTAACCAGTCAACCAGTTAAACAGTCAACCAGTGAGACAGTTAAACAGTCAACCAGTTAAACAGTCAACAATGAGACAGTTAACCAGTCAACCAGTTAAACCAGTCAACCAGTGAGCTAGTTAACCAGTAAACCAGTGAAACTGTCAACCAGCAAAACAGTTAACTAGTCAACCAGTTAACCAGTGAACTAGTTAACCAGTCAAGCAGTTATCCAGCTCACCAGTTAACCAGTGAACCCAACCCTGACCCTGAACCTGACCCTGAACCTGACCTTGACCCTAACTTTAACCCTGACCCAGACCCTAACCCTAATCCAGACTAGCAAACTAGTGCACCAGTAAAACAGTCCACCTTAAACCAGATAAAATACACTAAAAGCAGCCTTAAATAGACAAACGTGAATAAAAAATCCCTTTAAAACCAGATAAAATACACCAAAAGCAGCCTTAAATATGCAAAAATCAATTAAAAAATAGCTTAAATTTGAATAAATACACTGAAAACAGCCTTAAACCTAGAAAAGGTACATAAAACCCCACTTTAAATTTGAAAAAACCCACTGGACACTGCCAGTATTTTACTGGAAAAGGGTGACCCCTTTATATACAGTAGAATCTAAAAGCGTCGATTGCAGCCCCCGTGGCGCAGCTGGTAGCTTTTTCGCCTCGTAAACAGAAGGTCGCCGGTTCGAATCCGCTCTCAGATCACTCTGTGTTGGGTTTGGTTCTTCTCCTGTGTCACAGTCACCTTTTTTCTCCCAGACCAACTTTGCTCCCACCAATAAGACAAGATGCACTCATCGCTCAGTGGCTTCATCTCAACTCCCCACAGGTGGAAATGTCACACTCATTCCTTGTGTGCCCTGCCATCAACTGACCATCAGCTGACACCTACAATCAACACTTAAAATGCATTCATATGGCTGGGATTACTTTATTCACAACTGCATACAAAATACAAACATGTGGAGCTCCATACCCACACAAGTGGCATCCACTTGACCCAATTGAACCAGTCAACCACTTAAACAGTCAACCAGTAAGATAGTTAAGCAGTCAAACAGTGAAACAGTCAACCAGTAACACAGTTAACCAGTCAACCACTGAGACAGATAACCAGTCAACCAGTTAAACAGTCAACCAGTGAGACAGTTAAACAGTCAACAATGAGACAGTTGACCAGTCAACCAGTTAAACAGTCAACCAGTTAAACAGTCAACAATGAGACAGTTAACCAGTCAACCAGTTAAACCAGTCAACCAGTGAGCTAGTTAACCAGTAAACCAGTGAAACTGTCAACCAGTAAAACAGTTAACTAGTCAACCAGTTAACCAGTGAACTAGTTAACCAGTCAAGCAGTTATCCAGCTCACCAGTTAACCAGTGAACCCAACCCTGACCATGAACCTGACCCTGAACCTGACCCTGAACCTGACCTTGACCCTAACTTTAACCCTGACCCAGACCCTAACCCTAATCCAGACTAGCAAACTAGTGCACCAGTAAAACAGTCCACCTTAAACCAGATAAAATACACTAAAAGCAGCCTTAAATAGACAAACGTGAATAAAAAATCCCTTTAAAACCAGATAAAATACACCAAAAGCAGCCTTAAATATGCAAAAATCAATTAAAAAATAGCTTAAATTTGAATAAATACACTGAAAACAGCCTTAAACCTAGAAAAGGTACATAAAAACCCACTTTAAATTTGAAAAAACCCACTGGACACTGCCAGTATTTTACTGGAAAAGGGTGACTCCTTTATATACAGTAGAATCTAAAAGCGTCGATTGCAGCCCCCGTGGCGCAGCTGGTAGCTTTTTCGCCTCGTAAACAGAAGGTCGCCGGTTCGAATCCGCCCTCAGACCACTCTGTGTTGGGTTTGGTTCTTCTCCTGTGTCACAGTCACCTTTTTTCTCCCAGACCAACTTTGCTCCCACCATAAAGACAACATGCACTCATCGCTCAGTGGCTTCATCTCAACTCCCCACAGGTGGAAATGTCACACTCATTCCTTGTGTGCCCTGCCATCAACTGACCATCAGCTGACACCTACAATCAACACTTAAAATGCATTCATATGGCTGGGATTACTTTATTCACAACTGCATACAAAATACAAAGATGTGGAGCTCCATACCCACACAAGTGGCATCCACTTGACCCAATTGAACCAGTCAACCACTTAAACAGTCAACCAGTAAGATAGTTAAGCAGTCAAACAGTGAAACAGTCAACCAGTAACACAGTTAACCAGTCAACCACTGAGACAGATAACCAGTCAACCAGTTAAACAGTCAACCAGTGAGACAGTTAAACAGTCAACAATGAGACAGTTGACCAGTCAACCAGTTAAACAGTCAACCAGTTAAACAGTCAACAATGAGACAGTTAACCAGTCAACCAGTTAAACCAGTCAACCAGTGAGCTAGTTAACCAGTAAACCAGTGAAACTGTCAACCAGTAAAACAGTTAACTAGTCAACCAGTTAACCAGTGAACTAGTTAACCAGTCAAGCAGTTATCCAGCTCACCAGTTAACCAGTGAACCCAACCCTGACCATGAACCTGACCCTGAACCTGACCCTGAACCTGACCTTGACCCTAACTTTAACCCTGACCCAGACCCTAACCCTAATCCAGACTAGCAAACTAGTGCACCAGTAAAACAGTCCACCTTAAACCAGATAAAATACACTAAAAGCAGCCTTAAATAGACAAACGTGAATAAAAAATCCCTTTAAAACCAGATAAAATACACCAAAAGCAGCCTTAAATATGCAAAAATCAATTAAAAAATAGCTTAAATTTGAATAAATACACTGAAAACAGCCTTAAACCTAGAAAAGGTACATAAAAACCCACTTTAAATTTGAAAAAACCCACTGGACACTGCCAGTATTTTACTGGAAAAGGGTGACTCCTTTATATACAGTAGAATCTAAAAGCATCGATTGCAGCCCCCGTGGCGCAGCTGGTAGCTTTTTCGCCTCGTAAACAGAAGGTCGCCGGTTCGAATCCGCCCTCAGACCACTCTGTGTTGGGTTTGGTTCTTCTCCTGTGTCACAGTCACCTTTTTTCTCCCAGACCAACTTTGCTCCCACCATAAAGACAACATGCACTCATCGCTCAGTGGCTTCATCTCAACTCCCCACAGGTGGAAATGTCACACTCATTCCTTGTGTGCCCTGCCATCAACTGACCATCAGCTGACACCTACAATCAACACTTAAAATGCATTCATATGGCTGGGATTACTTTATTCACAACTGCATACAAAATACAAAGATGTGGAGCTCCATACCCACACAAGTGGCATCCACTTGACCCAATTGAACCAGTCAACCACTTAAACAGTCAACCAGTAAGATAGTTAAGCAGTCAAACAGTGAAACAGTCAACCAGTAACACAGTTAACCAGTCAACCACTGAGACAGATAACCAGTCAACCAGTTAAACAGTCAACCAGTGAGACAGTTAAACAGTCAACAATGAGACAGTTGACCAGTCAACCAGTTAAACAGTCAACCAGTTAAACAGTCAACAATGAGACAGTTAACCAGTCAACCAGTTAAACCAGTCAACCAGTGAGCTAGTTAACCAGTAAACCAGTGAAACTGTCAACCAGTAAAACAGTTAACTAGTCAACCAGTTAACCAGTGAACTAGTTAACCAGTGAACTAGTTAACCAGTCAAGCAGTTATCCAGCTCACCAGTTAACCAGTGAACCCAACCCTGACCATGAACCTGACCCTGAACCTGACCCTGAACCTGACCTTGACCCTAACTTTAACCCTGACCCAGACCCTAACCCTAATCCAGACTAGCAAACTAGTGCACCAGTAAAACAGTCCACCTTAAACCAGATAAAATACACTAAAAGCAGCCTTAAATAGACAAACGTGAATAAAAAATCCCTTTAAAACCAGATAAAATACACCAAAAGCAGCCTTAAATATGCAAAAATCAATTAAAAAATAGCTTAAATTTGAATAAATACACTGAAAACAGCCTTAAACCTAGAAAAGGTACATAAAAACCCACTTTAAATTTGAAAAAACCCACTGGACACTGCCAGTATTTTACTGGAAAAGGGTGACCCCTTTATATACAGTAGAATCTAAAAGCGTCGATTGCAGCCCCCGTGGCGCAGCTGGTAGCTTTTTTGCCTCGTAAACAGAAGGTCGCCGGTTCGAATCCGCCCTCAGACCACTCTGTGTTGGGTTTGGTTCTTCTCCTGTGTCACAGTCACCTTTTTTCTCCCAGACCAACTTTGCTCCCACCATAAAGACAACATGCACTCATCGCTCAGTGGCTTCATCTCAACTCCCCACAGGTGGAAATGTCACACTCATTCCTTGTGTGCCCTGCCATCAACTGACCATCAGCTGACACCTACAATCAACACTTAAAATGCATTCATATGGCTGGGATTACTTTATTCACAACTGCATACAAAATACAAAGATGTGGAGCTCCATACCCACACAAGTGGCATCCACTTGACCCAATTGAACCAGTCAACCAGTTAAACAGTCAACCAGTAAGATAGTTAAGCAGTCAAACAGTGAAACAGTCAACCAGTAACACAGTTAACCAGTCAACCACTGAGACAGATAACCAGTCAACCAGTTAAACAGTCAACCAGTGAGACAGTTAAACAGTCAACAATGAGACAGTTGACCAGTCAACCAGTTAAACAGTCAACCAGTTAAACAGTCAACAATGAGACAGTTAACCAGTCAACCAGTTAAACCAGTCAACCAGTGAGCTAGTTAACCAGTAAACCAGTGAAACTGTCAACCAGTAAAACAGTTAACTAGTCAACCAGTTAACCAGTGAACTAGTTAACCAGTCAAGCAGTTATCCAGCTCACCAGTTAACCAGTGAACCCAACCCTGACCATGAACCTGACCCTGAACCTGACCCTGAACCTGACCTTGACCCTAACTTTAACCCTGACCCAGACCCTAACCCTAATCCAGACTAGCAAACTAGTGCACCAGTAAAACAGTCCACCTTAAACCAGATAAAATACACTAAAAGCAGCCTTAAATAGACAAACGTGAATAAAAAATCCCTTTAAAACCAGATAAAATACACCAAAAGCAGCCTTAAATATGCAAAAATCAATTAAAAAATAGCTTAAATTTGAATAAATACACTGAAAACAGCCTTAAACCTAGAAAAGGTACATAAAAACCCACTTTAAATTTGAAAAAACCCACTGGACACTGCCAGTATTTTACTGGAAAAGGGTGACTCCTTTATATACAGTAGAATCTAAAAGCGTCGATTGCAGCCCCCGTGGCGCAGCTGGTAGCTTTTTCGCCTCGTAAACAAAAGGTCGCCGGTTCGAATCCGCCCTCAGACCACTCTGTGTTGGGTTTGGTTCTTCTCCTGTGTCACAGTCACCTTTTTTCTCCCAGACCAACTTTGCTCCCACCATAAAGACAACATGCACTCATCGCTCAGTGGCTTCATCTCAACTCCCCACAGGTGGAAATGTCACACTCATTCCTTGTGTGCCCTGCCATCAACTGACCATCAGCTGACACCTACAATCAACACTTAAAATGCATTCATATGGCTGGGATTACTTTATTCACAACTGCATACAAAATACAAAGATGTGGAGCTCCATACCCACACAAGTGGCATCCACTTGACCCAATTGAACCAGTCAACCACTTAAACAGTCAACCAGTAAGATAGTTAAGCAGTCAAACAGTCAAACAGTCAACCAGTAACACAGTTAACCAGTCAACCACTGAGACAGATAACCAGTCAACCAGTTAAACAGTCAACCAGTGAGACAGTTAAACAGTCAACAATGAGACAGTTGACCAGTCAACCAGTTAAACAGTCAACCAGTTAAACAGTCAACAATGAGACAGTTAACCAGTCAACCAGTTAAACCAGTCAACCAGTGAGCTAGTTAACCAGTAAACCAGTGAAACTGTCAACCAGTAAAACAGTTAACTAGTCAACCAGTTAACCAGTGAACTAGTTAACCAGTGAACTAGTTAACCAGTCAAGCAGTTATCCAGCTCACCAGTTAACCAGTGAACCCAACCCTGACCATGAACCTGACCCTGAACCTGACCCTGAACCTGACCTTGACCCTAACTTTAACCCTGACCCAGACCCTAACCCTAATCCAGACTAGCAAACTAGTGCACCAGTAAAACAGTCCACCTTAAACCAGATAAAATACACTAAAAGCAGCCTTAAATAGACAAACGTGAATAAAAAATCCCTTTAAAACCAGATAAAATACACCAAAAGCAGCCTTAAATATGCAAAAATCAATTAAAAAATAGCTTAAATTTGAATAAATACACTGAAAACAGCCTTAAACCTAGAAAAGGTACATAAAAACCCACTTTAAATTTGAAAAAACCCACTGGACACTGCCAGTATTTTACTGGAAAAGGGTGACCCCTTTATATACAGTAGAATCTAAAAGCGTCGATTGCAGCCCCCGTGGCGCAGCTGGTAGCTTTTTTGCCTCGTAAACAGAAGGTCGCCGGTTCGAATCCGCCCTCAGACCACTCTGTGTTGGGTTTGGTTCTTCTCCTGTGTCACAGTCACCTTTTTTCTCCCAGACCAACTTTGCTCCCACCATAAAGACAACATGCACTCATCGCTCAGTGGCTTCATCTCAACTCCCCACAGGTGGAAATGTCACACTCATTCCTTGTGTGCCCTGCCATCAACTGACCATCAGCTGACACCTACAATCAACACTTAAAATGCATTCATATGGCTGGGATTACTTTATTCACAACTGCATACAAAATACAAAGATGTGGAGCTCCATACCCACACAAGTGGCATCCACTTGACCCAATTGAACCAGTCAACCAGTTAAACAGTCAACCAGTAAGATAGTTAAGCAGTCAAACAGTGAAACAGTCAACCAGTAACACAGTTAACCAGTCAACCACTGAGACAGATAACCAGTCAACCAGTTAAACAGTCAACCAGTGAGACAGTTAAACAGTCAACAATGAGACAGTTGACCAGTCAACCAGTTAAACAGTCAACCAGTTAAACAGTCAACAATGAGACAGTTAACCAGTCAACCAGTTAAACCAGTCAACCAGTGAGCTAGTTAACCAGTAAACCAGTGAAACTGTCAACCAGTAAAACAGTTAACTAGTCAACCAGTTAACCAGTGAACTAGTTAACCAGTGAACTAGTTAACCAGTCAAGCAGTTATCCAGCTCACCAGTTAACCAGTGAACCCAACCCTGACCATGAACCTGACCCTGAACCTGACCCTGAACCTGACCTTGACCCTAACTTTAACCCTGACCCAGACCCTAACCCTAATCCAGACTAGCAAACTAGTGCACCAGTAAAACAGTCCACCTTAAACCAGATAAAATACACTAAAAGCAGCCTTAAATAGACAAACGTGAATAAAAAATCCCTTTAAAACCAGATAAAATACACCAAAAGCAGCCTTAAATATGCAAAAATCAATTAAAAAATAGCTTAAATTTGAATAAATACACTGAAAACAGCCTTAAACCTAGAAAAGGTACATAAAAACCCACTTTAAATTTGAAAAAACCCACTGGACACTGCCAGTATTTTACTGGAAAAGGGTGACTCCTTTATATACAGTAGAATCTAAAAGCATCGATTGCAGCCCCCGTGGCGCAGCTGGTAGCTTTTTCGCCTCGTAAACAGAAGGTCGCCGGTTCGAATCCGCCCTCAGACCACTCTGTGTTGGGTTTGGTTCTTCTCCTGTGTCACAGTCACCTTTTTTCTCCCAGACCAACTTTGCTCCCACCATAAAGACAACATGCACTCATCGCTCAGTGGCTTCATCTCAACTCCCCACAGGTGGAAATGTCACACTCATTCCTTGTGTGCCCTGCCATCAACTGACCATCAGCTGACACCTACAATCAACACTTAAAATGCATTCATATGGCTGGGATTACTTTATTCACAACTGCATACAAAATACAAAGATGTGGAGCTCCATACCCACACAAGTGGCATCCACTTGACCCAATTGAACCAGTCAACCACTTAAACAGTCAACCAGTAAGATAGTTAAGCAGTCAAACAGTGAAACAGTCAACCAGTAACACAGTTAACCAGTCAACCACTGAGACAGATAACCAGTCAACCAGTTAAACAGTCAACCAGTGAGACAGTTAAACAGTCAACAATGAGACAGTTGACCAGTCAACCAGTTAAACAGTCAACCAGTTAAACAGTCAACAATGAGACAGTTAACCAGTCAACCAGTTAAACCAGTCAACCAGTGAGCTAGTTAACCAGTAAACCAGTGAAACTGTCAACCAGTAAAACAGTTAACTAGTCAACCAGTTAACCAGTGAACTAGTTAACCAGTCAAGCAGTTATCCAGCTCACCAGTTAACCAGTGAACCCAACCCTGACCATGAACCTGACCCTGAACCTGACCCTGAACCTGACCTTGACCCTAACTTTAACCCTGACCCAGACCCTAACCCTAATCCAGACTAGCAAACTAGTGCACCAGTAAAACAGTCCACCTTAAACCAGATAAAATACACTAAAAGCAGCCTTAAATAGACAAACGTGAATAAAAAATCCCTTTAAAACCAGATAAAATACACCAAAAGCAGCCTTAAATATGCAAAAATCAATTAAAAAATAGCTTAAATTTGAATAAATACACTGAAAACAGCCTTAAACCTAGAAAAGGTACATAAAAACCCACTTTAAATTTGAAAAAACCCACTGGACACTGCCAGTATTTTACTGGAAAAGGGTGACCCCTTTATATACAGTGGAATCTAAAAGCGTCGATTGCAGCCCCCGTGGCGCAGCTGGTAGCTTTTTTGCCTCGTAAACAGAAGGTCGCCGGTTCGAATCCGCCCTCAGACCACTCTGTGTTGGGTTTGGTTCTTCTCCTGTGTCACAGTCACCTTTTTTCTCCCAGACCAACTTTGCTCCCACCATAAAGACAAGATGCACTCATCGCTCAGTGGCTTCATCTCAACTCCCCACAGGTGGAAATGTCACACTCATTCCTTGTGTGCCCTGCCATCAACTGACCATCAGCTGACACCTACAATCAACACTTAAAATGCATTCATATGGCTGGGATTACTTTATTCACAACTGCATACAAAATACAAAGATGTGGAGCTCCATACCCACACAAGTGGCATCCACTTGACCCAATTGAACCAGTCAACCAGTTAAACAGTCAACCAGTAAGATAGTTAAGCAGTCAAACAGTGAAACAGTCAACCAGTAACACAGTTAACCAGTCAACCACTGAGACAGATAACCAGTCAACCAGTTAAACAGTCAACCAGTGAGACAGTTAAACAGTCAACAATGAGACAGTTGACCAGTCAACCAGTTAAACAGTCAACCAGTTAAACAGTCAACAATGAGACAGTTAACCAGTCAACCAGTTAAACCAGTCAACCAGTGAGCTAGTTAACCAGTAAACCAGTGAAACTGTCAACCAGTAAAACAGTTAACTAGTCAACCAGTTAACCAGTGAACTAGTTAACCAGTGAACTAGTTAACCAGTCAAGCAGTTATCCAGCTCACCAGTTAACCAGTGAACCCAACCCTGACCATGAACCTGACCCTGAACCTGACCCTGAACCTGACCTTGACCCTAACTTTAACCCTGACCCAGACCCTAACCCTAATCCAGACTAGCAAACTAGTGCACCAGTAAAACAGTCCACCTTAAACCAGATAAAATACACTAAAAGCAGCCTTAAATAGACAAACGTGAATAAAAAATCCCTTTAAAACCAGATAAAATACACCAAAAGCAGCCTTAAATATGCAAAAATCAATTAAAAAATAGCTTAAATTTGAATAAATACACTGAAAACAGCCTTAAACCTAGAAAAGGTACATAAAAACCCACTTTAAATTTGAAAAAACCCACTGGACACTGCCAGTATTTTACTGGAAAAGGGTGACTCCTTTATATACAGTAGAATCTAAAAGCGTCGATTGCAGCCCCCGTGGCGCAGCTGGTAGCTTTTTCGCCTCGTAAACAGAAGGTCGCCGGTTCGAATCCGCCCTCAGACCACTCTGTGTTGGGTTTGGTTCTTCTCCTGTGTCACAGTCACCTTTTTTCTCCCAGACCAACTTTGCTCCCACCATAAAGACAACATGCACTCATCGCTCAGTGGCTTCATCTCAACTCCCCACAGGTGGAAATGTCACACTCATTCCTTGTGTGCCCTGCCATCAACTGACCATCAGCTGACACCTACAATCAACACTTAAAATGCATTCATATGGCTGGGATTACTTTATTCACAACTGCATACAAAATACAAAGATGTGGAGCTCCATACCCACACAAGTGGCATCCACTTGACCCAATTGAACCAGTCAACCACTTAAACAGTCAACCAGTAAGATAGTTAAGCAGTCAAACAGTGAAACAGTCAACCAGTAACACAGTTAACCAGTCAAACACTGAGACAGATAACCAGTCAACCAGTTAAACAGTCAACCAGTGAGACAGTTAAACAGTCAACAATGAGACAGTTGACCAGTCAACCAGTTAAACAGTCAACCAGTGAGACAGTTAAACAGTCAACAATGAGACAGTTAACCAGTCAACCAGTTAAACCAGTCAACCAGTGAGCTAGTTAACCAGTAAACCAGTGAAACTGTCAACCAGTAAAACAGTTAACTAGTCAACCAGTTAACCAGTGAACTAGTTAACCAGTCAAGCAGTTATCCAGCTCACCAGTTAACCAGTGAACCCAACCCTGACCATGAACCTGACCCTGAACCTGACCCTGAACCTGACCTTGACCCTAACTTTAACCCTGACCCAGACCCTAACCCTAATCCAGACTAGCAAACTAGTGCACCAGTAAAACAGTCCACCTTAAACCAGATAAAATACACTAAAAGCAGCCTTAAATAGACAAACGTGAATAAAAAATCCCTTTAAAACCAGATAAAATACACCAAAAGCAGCCTTAAATATGCAAAAATCAATTAAAAAATAGCTTAAATTTGAATAAATACACTGAAAACAGCCTTAAACCTAGAAAAGGTACATAAAAACCCACTTTAAATTTGAAAAAAACCCACTGGACACTGCCAGTATTTTACTGGAAAAGGGTGACTCCTTTATATACAGTAGAATCTAAAAGCGTCGATTGCAGCCCCCGTGGCGCAGCTGGTAGCTTTTTCGCCTCGTAAACAGAAGGTCGCCGGTTCGAATCCGCCCTCAGACCACTCTGTGTTGGGTTTGGTTCTTCTCCTGTGTCACAGTCACCTTTTTTCTCCCAGACCAACTTTGCTCCCACCATAAAGACAACATGCACTCATCGCTCAGTGGCTTCATCTCAACTCCCCACAGGTGGAAATCTCACACTCATTCCTTGTGTGCCCTGCCATCAACTGACCATCAGCTGACACCTACAATCAACACTTAAAATGCATTCATATGGCTGGGATTACTTTATTCACAACTGCATACAAAATACAAAGATGTGGAGCTCCATACCCACACAAGTGGCATCCACTTGACCCAATTGAACCAGTCAACCACTTAAACAGTCAACCAGTAAAATAGTTAAGCAGTCAAACAGTGAAACAGTCAACCAGTAACACAGTTAACCAGTCAACCACTGAGACAGATAACCAGTCAACCAGTTAAACAGTCAACCAGTGAGACAGTTAAACAGTCAACAATGAGACAGTTAACCAGTCAACCAGTTAAACAGTCAACCAGTTAAACAGTCAACAATGAGACAGTTAACCAGTCAACCAGTTAAACCAGTCAACCAGTGAGCTAGTTAACCAGTAAACCAGTGAAACTGTCAACCAGTAAAACAGTTAACTAGTCAACCAGTTAACCAGTGAACTAGTTAACCAGTCAAGCAGTTATCCAGCTCACCAGTTAACCAGTGAACCCAACCCTGACCATGAACCTGACCCTGAACCTGACCCTGAACCTGACCTTGACCCTAACTTTAACCCTGACCCAGACCCTAACCCTAATCCAGACTAGCAAACTAGTGCACCAGTAAAACAGTCCACCTTAAACCAGATAAAATACACTAAAAGCAGCCTTAAATAGACAAACGTGAATAAAAAATCCCTTTAAAACCAGATAAAATACACCAAAAGCAGCCTTAAATATGCAAAAATCAATTAAAAAATAGCTTAAATTTGAATAAATACACTGAAAACAGCCTTAAACCTAGAAAAGGTACATAAAAACCCACTTTAAATTTGAAAAAACCCACTGGACACTGCCAGTATTTTACTGGAAAAGGGTGACTCCTTTATATACAGTAGAATCTAAAAGCGTCGATTGCAGCCCCCGTGGCGCAGCTGGTAGCTTTTTCGCCTCGTAAACAGAAGGTCGCCGGTTCGAATCCGCCCTCAGACCACTCTGTGTTGGGTTTGGTTCTTCTCCTGTGTCACAGTCACCTTTTTTCTCCCACACCAACTTTGCTCCCACCATAAAGACAACATGCACTCATCGCTCAGTGGCTTCATCTCAACTCCCCACAGGTGGAAATGTCACACTCATTCCTTGTGTGCCCTGCCATCAACTGACCATCAGCTGACACCTACAATCAACACTTAAAATGCATTCATATGGCTGGGATTACTTTATTCACAACTGCATACAAAATACAAAGATGTGGAGCTCCATACCCACACAAGTGGCATCCACTTGACCCAATTGAAACAGTCAACCAGTTAAACAGTCAACCAGTAAGATAGTTAAGCAGTCAAACAGTGAAACAGTCAACCAGTAACACAGTTAACCAGTCAACCACTGAGACAGATAACCAGTCAACCAGTTAAACAGTCAACCAGTGAGACAGTTAAACAGTCAACAATGAGACAGTTAACCAGTCAACCAGTTAAACAGTCAACCAGTTAAACAGTCAACAATGAGACAGTTAACCAGTCAACCAGTTAAACCAGTCAACCAGTGAGCTAGTTAACCAGTAAACCAGTGAAACTGTCAACCAGTAAAACAGTTAACTAGTCAACCAGTTAACCAGTGAACTAGTTAACCAGTGAACTAGTTAACCAGTCAAGCAGTTATCCAGCTCACCAGTTAACCAGTGAACCCAACCCTGACCATGAACCTGACCCTGAACCTGACCCTGAACCTGACCTTGACCCTAACTTTAACCCTGACCCAGACCCTAACCCTAATCCAGACTAGCAAACTAGTGCACCAGTAAAACAGTCCACCTTAAACCAGATAAAATACACTAAAAGCAGCCTTAAATAGACAAACGTGAATAAAAAATCCCTTTAAAACCAGATAAAATACACCAAAAGCAGCCTTAAATATGCAAAAATCAATTAAAAAATAGCTTAAATTTGAATAAATACACTGAAAACAGCCTTAAACCTAGAAAAGGTACATAAAAACCCACTTTAAATTTGAAAAAACCCACTGGACACTGCCAGTATTTTACTGGAAAAGGGTGACTCCTTTATATACAGTAGAATCTAAAAGCGTCGATTGCAGCCCCCGTGGCGCAGCTGGTAGCTTTTTCGCCTCGTAAACAGAAGGTCGCCGGTTCGAATCCGCCCTCAGACCACTCTGTGTTGGGTTTGGTTCTTCTCCTGTGTCACAGTCACCTTTTTTCTCCCAGACCAACTTTGCTCCCACCATAAAGACAACATGCACTCATCGCTCAGTGGCTTCATCTCAACTCCCCACAGGTGGAAATGTCACACTCATTCCTTGTGTGCCCTGCCATCAACTGACCATCAGCTGACACCTACAATCAACACTTAAAATGCATTCATATGGCTGGGATTACTTTATTCACAACTGCATACAAAATACAAAGATGTGGAGCTCCATACCCACACAAGTGGCATCCACTTGACCCAATTGAACCAGTCAACCACTTAAACAGTCAACCAGTAAGATAGTTAAGCAGTCAAACAGTGAAACAGTCAACCAGTAACACAGTTAACCAGTCAAACACTGAGACAGATAACCAGTCAACCAGTTAAACAGTCAACCAGTGAGACAGTTAAACAGTCAACAATGAGACAGTTGACCAGTCAACCAGTTAACCAGTGAACTAGTTAACCAGTCAAGCAGTTATCCAGCTCACCAGTTAACCAGTGAACCCAACCCTGACCCTGAACCTGACCCTGAACCTGACCCTGAACCTGACCTTGACCCTAACTTTAACCCTGACCCAGACCCTAACCCTAATCCAGACTAGCAAACTAGTGCACCAGTAAAACAGTCCACCTTAAACCAGATAAAATACACTAAAAGCAGCCTTAAATAGACAAACGTGAATAAAAAATCCCTTTAAAACCAGATAAAATACACCAAAAGCAGCCTTAAATATGCAAAAATCAATTAAAAAATAGCTTAAATTTGAATAAATACACTGAAAACAGCTTTAAACCTAGAAAAGGTACATAAAAACCCACTTTAAATTTGAAAAAACCCACTGGACACTGCCAGTATTTTACTGGAAAAGGGTGACTCCTTTATATACAGTAGAATCTAAAAGCGTCGATTGCAGCCCCTGTGGCGCAGCCGGTAGCTTTTTCGCCTCGTAAACAGAAGGTCGCCGGTTCGAATCCGCCCTCAGACCACTCTGTGTTGGGTTTGGTTCTTCTCCTGTGTCACAGTCACCTTTTTTCTCCCAGACCAACTTTGCTCCCACCATAAAGACAACATGCACTCATCGCTCAGTGGCTTCATCTCAACTCCCCACAGGTGGAAATGTCACACTCATTCCTTGTGTGCCCTGCCATCAACTGACCATCAGCTGACACCTACAATCAACACTTAAAATGCATTCATATGGCTGGGATTACTTTATTCACAACTGCATACAAAATACAAAGATGTGGAGCTCCATACCCACACAAGTGGCATCCACTTGACCCAATTGAACCAGTCAACCAGTTAAACAGTCAACCAGTAAGATAGTTAAGCAGTCAAACAGTGAAACAGTCAACCAGTAACACAGTTAACCAGTCAAACACTGAGACAGATAACCAGTCAACCAGTTAAACAGTCAACCAGTGAGACAGTTAAACAGTCAACAATGAGACAGTTGACCAGTCAACCAGTTAAACAGTCAACCAGTGAGACAGTTAAACAGTCAACCAGTTAAACAGTCAACAATGAGACAGTTAACCAGTCAACCAGTTAAACCAGTCAACCAGTGAGCTAGTTAACCAGTAAACCAGTGAAACTGTCAACCAGTAAAACAGTTAACTAGTTAACCAGTTAACCAGTGAACTAGTTAACCAGTCAACCAGTTATCCAGCTCACCAGTTAACCAGTGAACCCAACCCTGACCATGACCCTGACCCTGAACCTGACCTTGACCCTAACTTTAACCCTGACCCAGACCCTAACCCTAATCCAGACTAGCAAACTAGTGCACCAGTAAAACAGTCCACCTTAAACCAGATAAAATACACTAAAAGCAGCCTTAAATAGACAAACATGAATAAAAAATCCCTTTAAAACCAGATAAAATACACCAAAAGCAGCCTTAAATATGCAAAAATCAATTAAAAAATAGCTTAAATTTGAATAAATACACTGAAAACAGCCTTAAACCTAGAAAAGGTACATAAAACCCCACTTTAAATTTGAAAAAAAACACTGGACACTGCCAGTATTTTACTGGAAAAGGGTGACCCCTTTATATACAGTAGAATCTAAAAGTGTCGATTGCAGCCCCCGTGGCGCAGCTGGTAGCTTTTTCGCCTCGTAAACAGAAGGTCGCCGGTTCGAATCCGCCCTCAGACCACTCTGTGTTGGGTGTGGTTCTTCTCCTGTGTCACAGTCACCTTTTTTCTCCCAGACCAACTTTGCTCCCACCATAAAGACAACATGCACTCATCGCTCAGTGGCTTCATCTCAACTCCCCACAGGTGGAAATGTCACACTCATTCCTTGTGTGCCCTGCCATCAACTGACCATCAGCTGACACCTACAATCAACACTTAAAATGCATTCATATGGCTGGGATTACTTTATTCACAACTGCATACAAAATACAAAGATGTGGAGCTCCATACCCACACAAGTGGCATCCACTTGACCCAATTGAACCAGTCAACCAGTTAAACAGTCAACCAGTAACACAGTTAACCAGTCAACCACTGAGACAGATAACCAGTCAACCAGTTAAACAGTCAACCAGTGAGACAGTTAAAAAGTCAACAATGAGACAGTTAACCAGTCAACCAGTTAAACAGTCAACCAGTTAAACAGTCAACAATGAGACAGTTAACCAGTCAACCAGTTAAACAGTCAACCAGTGAGACAGTTAAACAGTCAACCAGTTAAACAGTCAACAATGAGACAGTTAACCAGTCAACCAGTTAAACCAGTCAACCAGTGAGCTAGTTAACCAGTAAACCAGTGAAACTGTCAACCAGTAAAACAGTTAACTAGTTAACCAGTTAACCAGTGAACTAGTTAACCAGTCAACCAGTTATCCAGCTCACCAGTTAACCAGTGAACCCAACCCTGACCATGAACCTGACCCTGAACCTGACCTTGACCCTAACTTTAACCCTGACCCAGACCCTAACCCTAATCCAGACTAGCAAACTAGTGCACCAGTAAAACAGTCCACCTTAAACCAGATAAAATACACTAAAAGCAGCCTTAAATAGACAAACGTGAATAAAAAATCCCTTTAAAACCAGATAAAATACACCAAAAGCAGCCTTAGATATGCAAAAATCAATTAAAAAATAGCTTAAATTTGAATAAATACACTGAAAACAGCCTTAAACCTAGAAAAGGTACATAAAAACCCACTTTAAATTTGAAAAAACCCACTGGACACTGCCAGTATTTTACTGGAAAAGGGTGACTCCTTTATATACAGTAGAATCTAAAAGCGTCGATTGCAGCCCCCGTGGCGCAGCTGGTAGCTTTTTCGCCTCGTAAACAGAAGGTCGCCGGTTCGAATCCGCCCTCAGACCACTCTGTGTTGGGTTTGGTTCTTCTCCTGTGTCACAGTCACCTTTTTTCTCCCAGACCAACTTTGCTCCCACCATAAAGACAACATGCACTCATCGCTCAGTGGCTTCATCTCAACTCCCCACAGGTGGAAATGTCACACTCATTCCTTGTGTGCCCTGCCATCAACTGACCATCAGCTGACACCTACAATCAACACTTAAAATGCATTCATATGGCTGGGATTACTTTATTCACAACTGCATACAAAATACAAAGATGTGGAGCTCCATACCCACACAAGTGGCATCCACTTGACCCAATTGAACCAGTCAACCACTTAAACAGTCAACCAGTAAGATAGTTAAGCAGTCAAACAGTGAAACAGTAAACCAGTAACACAGTTAACCAGTCAACCACTGAGACAGATAACCAGTCAACCAGTTAAACAGTCAACCAGTGAGACAGTTAAGAAGTCAACAATGAGACAGTTAACCAGTCAACCAGTTAAACAGTCAACCAGTTAAACAGTCAACAATGAAACAGTTAACCAGTCAACCAGTTAAACAGTCAACCAGTGAGACAGTTAACCAGTCAACCAGTTAAACAGTCAACAATGAGACAGTTAACCAGTCAACCAGTTAAACAGTCAACCAGTGAGACAGTTAAACAGTAAACCAGTTAAACAGTCAACAATGAGACAGTTAACCAGTCAACCAGTTAAACCAGTCAACCAGTGAGCTAGTTAACCAGTAAACCAGTGAAACTGTCAACCAGTAAAACAGTTAACTAGTTAACCAGTTAACCAGTTATCCAGCTCACCAGTTAACCAGTGAACCCAACCCTGACCATGAACCTGAGCCTGAACCTGACCCTGAACCTGACCTTGACCCTAACTTTAACCCTGACCCAGACCCTAACCCTAATCCAGACTAGCAAACTAGTGCACCAGTAAAACAGTCCACCTTAAACCAGATAAAATACACTAAAAGCAGCCTTAAATAGACAAACGTGAATAAAAAATCCCTTTAAAACCAGATAAAATACACCAAAAGCAGCCTTAAATATGCAAAAATCAATTAAAAAATAGCTTAAATTTGAATAAATACACTGAAAACAGCCTTAAACCTAGAAAAGGTACATAAAACCCCACTTTAAATTTGAAAAAAAACACTGGACACTGCCAGTATTTTACTGGAAAAGGATGACCCCTTTATATACAGTAGAATCTAAAAGTGTCGATTGCAGCCCCCGTGGCGCAGCTGGTAGCTTTTTCGCCTCGTAAACAGAAGGTCGCCGGTTCGAATCCGCCCTCAGACCACTCTGTGTTGGGTTTGGTTCTTCTCCTGTGTCACAGTCACCTTTTTTCTCCCAGACCAACTTTGCTCCCACCATAAAGACAACATGCACTCATCGCTCAGTGGCTTCATCTCAACTCCCCACAGGTGGAAATGTCACACTCATTCCTTGTGTGCCCTGCCATCAACTGACCATCAGCTGACACCTACAATCAACACTTAAAATGCATTCATATGGCTGGGATTACTTTATTCACAACTGCATACAAAATACAAACATGTGGAGCTCCATACCCACACAAGTGGCATCCACTTGACCCAATTGAACCAGTCAACCAGTTAAACAGTCAACCAGTAAGATAGTTAAGCAGTCAAACAGTGAAACAGTAAACCAGTAACACAGTTAACCAGTCAACCACTGAGACAGATAACCAGTCAACCAGTTAAACAGTCAACCAGTGAGACAGTTAAGAAGTCAACAATGAGACAGTTAACCAGTTAACCAGTTAAACAGTCAACCAGTTAAACAGTCAACAATGAGACAGTTAACCAGTCAACCAGTTAAACAGTCAACCAGTTAAACAGTCAACAATGAGACAGTTAACCAGTCAACCAGTTAAACCAGTCAACCAGTGAGCTAGTTAACCAGTAAACCAGTGAAACTGTCAACCAGTAAAGCAGTTAACTAGTTAACCAGTTAACCAGTGAACTAGTTAACCAGTCAACCAGTTATCCAGCTCAACAGTTAACCAGTGAACCCAACCCTGACCATGACCCTGACCCTGAACCTGACCTTGACCCTAACTTTAACCCTGACCCAGACCCTAACCCTAATCCAGACTAGCAAACTAGTGCACCAGTAAAACAGTCCACCTTAAACCAGATAAAATACACTAAAAGCAGCCTTAAATAGACAAACATGAATAAAAAATCCCTTTAAAACCAGATAAAATACACCAAAAGCAGCCTTAAATATGCAAAAATCAATTAAAAAATAGCTTAAATTTGAATAAATACACTGAAAACAGCCTTAAACCTAGAAAAGGTACATAAAACCCCACTTTAAATTTGAAAAAACCCACTGGACACTGCCAGTATTTTACTGGAAAAGGGTGACTCCTTTATATACAGTAGAATCTAAAAGCGTCGATTGCAGCCCCCGTGGCGCAGCTGGTAGCTTTTTCGCCTCGTAAACAGAAGGTCGCCGGTTCGAATCCGCCCTCAGACCACTCTGTGTTGGGTGTGGTTCTTCTCCTGTGTCACAGTCACCTTTTTTCTCCCAGACCAACTTTGCTCCCACCATAAAGACAACATGCACTCATCGCTCAGTGGCTTCATCTCAACTCCCCACAGGTGGAAATGTCACACTCATTCCTTGTGTGCCCTGCCATCAACTGACCATCAGCTGACACCTACAATCAACACTTAAAATGCATTCATATGGCTGGGATTACTTTATTCACAACTGCATACAAAATACAAAGATGTGGAGCTCCATACCCACACAAGTGGCATCCACTTGACCCAATTGAACCAGTCAACCAGTTAAACAGTCAACCAGTAACACAGTTAACCAGTCAACCACTGAGACAGATAACCAGTCAACCAGTTAAACAGTCAACCAGTGAGACAGTTAAAAAGTCAACAATGAGACAGTTAACCAGTCAACCAGTTAAACAGTCAACCAGTTAAACAGTCAACAATGAGACAGTTAACCAGTCAACCAGTTAAACAGTCAACCAGTGAGACAGTTAAACAGTCAACCAGTTAAACAGTCAACAATGAGACAGTTAACCAGTCAACCAGTTAAACCAGTCAACCAGTGAGCTAGTTAACCAGTAAACCAGTGAAACTGTCAACCAGTAAAACAGTTAACTAGTTAACCAGTTAACCAGTGAACTAGTTAACCAGTCAACCAGTTATCCAGCTCACCAGTTAACCAGTGAACCCAACCCTGACCATGAACCTGACCCTGAACCTGACCTTGACCCTAACTTTAACCCTGACCCAGACCCTAACCCTAATCCAGACTAGCAAACTAGTGCACCAGTAAAACAGTCCACCTTAAACCAGATAAAATACACTAAAAGCAGCCTTAAATAGACAAACGTGAATAAAAAATCCCTTTAAAACCAGATAAAATACACCAAAAGCAGCCTTAGATATGCAAAAATCAATTAAAAAATAGCTTAAATTTGAATAAATACACTGAAAACAGCCTTAAACCTAGAAAAGGTACATAAAAACCCACTTTAAATTTGAAAAAACCCACTGGACACTGCCAGTATTTTACTGGAAAAGGGTGACTCCTTTATATACAGTAGAATCTAAAAGCGTCGATTGCAGCCCCCGTGGCGCAGCTGGTAGCTTTTTCGCCTCGTAAACAGAAGGTCGCCGGTTCGAATCCGCCCTCAGACCACTCTGTGTTGGGTTTGGTTCTTCTCCTGTGTCACAGTCACCTTTTTTCTCCCAGACCAACTTTGCTCCCACCATAAAGACAACATGCACTCATCGCTCAGTGGCTTCATCTCAACTCCCCACAGGTGGAAATGTCACACTCATTCCTTGTGTGCCCTGCCATCAACTGACCATCAGCTGACACCTACAATCAACACTTAAAATGCATTCATATGGCTGGGATTACTTTATTCACAACTGCATACAAAATACAAAGATGTGGAGCTCCATACCCACACAAGTGGCATCCACTTGACCCAATTGAACCAGTCAACCACTTAAACAGTCAACCAGTAAGATAGTTAAGCAGTCAAACAGTGAAACAGTAAACCAGTAACACAGTTAACCAGTCAACCACTGAGACAGATAACCAGTCAACCAGTTAAACAGTCAACCAGTGAGACAGTTAAGAAGTCAACAATGAGACAGTTAACCAGTCAACCAGTTAAACAGTCAACCAGTTAAACAGTCAACAATGAGACAGTTAACCAGTCAACCAGTTAAACAGTCAACCAGTGAGACAGTTAACCAGTCAACCAGTTAAACAGTCAACAATGAGACAGTTAACCAGTCAACCAGTTAAACAGTCAACCAGTGAGACAGTTAAACAGTAAACCAGTTAAACAGTCAACAATGAGACAGTTAACCAGTCAACCAGTTAAACCAGTCAACCAGTGAGCTAGTTAACCAGTAAACCAGTGAAACTGTCAACCAGTAAAACAGTTAACTAGTTAACCAGTTAACCAGTTATCCAGCTCACCAGTTAACCAGTGAACCCAACCCTGACCATGAACCTGAGCCTGAACCTGACCCTGAACCTGACCTTGACCCTAACTTTAACCCTGACCCAGACCCTAACCCTAATCCAGACTAGCAAACTAGTGCACCAGTAAAACAGTCCACCTTAAACCAGATAAAATACACTAAAAGCAGCCTTAAATAGACAAACGTGAATAAAAAATCCCTTTAAAACCAGATAAAATACACCAAAAGCAGCCTTAAATATGCAAAAATCAATTAAAAAATAGCTTAAATTTGAATAAATACACTGAAAACAGCCTTAAACCTAGAAAAGGTACATAAAACCCCACTTTAAATTTGAAAAAAAACACTGGACACTGCCAGTATTTTACTGGAAAAGGATGACCCCTTTATATACAGTAGAATCTAAAAGTGTCGATTGCAGCCCCCGTGGCGCAGCTGGTAGCTTTTTCGCCTCGTAAACAGAAGGTCGCCGGTTCGAATCCGCCCTCAGACCACTCTGTGTTGGGTTTGGTTCTTCTCCTGTGTCACAGTCACCTTTTTTCTCCCAGACCAACTTTGCTCCCACCATAAAGACAACATGCACTCATCGCTCAGTGGCTTCATCTCAACTCCCCACAGGTGGAAATGTCACACTCATTCCTTGTGTGCCCTGCCATCAACTGACCATCAGCTGACACCTACAATCAACACTTAAAATGCATTCATATGGCTGGGATTACTTTATTCACAACTGCATACAAAATACAAACATGTGGAGCTCCATACCCACACAAGTGGCATCCACTTGACCCAATTGAACCAGTCAACCAGTTAAACAGTCAACCAGTAAGATAGTTAAGCAGTCAAACAGTGAAACAGTAAACCAGTAACACAGTTAACCAGTCAACCACTGAGACAGATAACCAGTCAACCAGTTAAACAGTCAACCAGTGAGACAGTTAAGAAGTCAACAATGAGACAGTTAACCAGTTAACCAGTTAAACAGTCAACCAGTTAAACAGTCAACAATGAGACAGTTAACCAGTCAACCAGTTAAACAGTCAACCAGTTAAACAGTCAACAATGAGACAGTTAACCAGTCAACCAGTTAAACCAGTCAACCAGTGAGCTAGTTAACCAGTAAACCAGTGAAACTGTCAACCAGTAAAGCAGTTAACTAGTTAACCAGTTAACCAGTGAACTAGTTAACCAGTCAACCAGTTATCCAGCTCAACAGTTAACCAGTGAACCCAACCCTGACCATGACCCTGACCCTGAACCTGACCTTGACCCTAACTTTAACCCTGACCCAGACCCTAACCCTAATCCAGACTAGCAAACTAGTGCACCAGTAAAACAGTCCACCTTAAACCAGATAAAATACACTAAAAGCAGCCTTAAATAGACAAACATGAATAAAAAATCCCTTTAAAACCAGATAAAATACACCAAAAGCAGCCTTAAATATGCAAAAATCAATTAAAAAATAGCTTAAATTTGAATAAATACACTGAAAACAGCCTTAAACCTAGAAAAGGTACATAAAACCCCACTTTAAATTTGAAAAAACCCACTGGACACTGCCAGTATTTTACTGGAAAAGGGTGACTCCTTTATATACAGTAGAATCTAAAAGCGTCGATTGCAGCCCCCGTGGCGCAGCTGGTAGCTTTTTCGCCTCGTAAACAGAAGGTCGCCGGTTCGAATCCGCCCTCAGACCACTCTGTGTTGGGTGTGGTTCTTCTCCTGTGTCACAGTCACCTTTTTTCTCCCAGACCAACTTTGCTCCCACCATAAAGACAACATGCACTCATCGCTCAGTGGCTTCATCTCAACTCCCCACAGGTGGAAATGTCACACTCATTCCTTGTGTGCCCTGCCATCAACTGACCATCAGCTGACACCTACAATCAACACTTAAAATGCATTCATATGGCTGGGATTACTTTATTCACAACTGCATACAAAATACAAAGATGTGGAGCTCCATACGCACACAAGTGGCATCCACTTGACCCAATTGAACCAGTCAACCAGTTAAACAGTCAACCAGTAACACAGTTAACCAGTCAACCACTGAGACAGATAACCAGTCAACCAGTTAAACAGTCAACCAGTGAGACAGTTAAAAAGTCAACAATGAGACAGTTAACCAGTCAACCAGTTAAACAGTCAACCAGTTAAACAGTCAACAATGAGACAGTTAACCAGTCAACCAGTTAAACAGTCAACCAGTGAGACAGTTAAACAGTCAACCAGTTAAACAGTCAACAATGAGACAGTTAACCAGTCAACCAGTTAAACCAGTCAACCAGTGAGCTAGTTAACCAGTAAACCAGTGAAACTGTCAACCAGTAAAACAGTTAACTAGTTAACCAGTTAACCAGTGAACTAGTTAACCAGTCAACCAGTTATCCAGCTCACCAGTTAACCAGTGAACCCAACCCTGACCATGAACCTGACCCTGAACCTGACCTTGACCCTAACTTTAACCCTGACCCAGACCCTAACCCTAATCCAGACTAGCAAACTAGTGCACCAGTAAAACAGTCCACCTTAAACCAGATAAAATACACTAAAAGCAGCCTTAAATAGACAAACGTGAATAAAAAATCCCTTTAAAACCAGATAAAATACACCAAAAGCAGCCTTAGATATGCAAAAATCAATTAAAAAATAGCTTAAATTTGAATAAATACACTGAAAACAGCCTTAAACCTAGAAAAGGTACATAAAACCCCACTTTAAATTTGAAAAAACCCACTGGACACTGCCAGTATTTTACTGGAAAAGGGTGACTCCTTTATATACAGTAGAATCTAAAAGCGTCGATTGCAGCCCCCGTGGCGCAGCTGGTAGCTTTTTCGCCTCGTAAACAGAAGGTCGCCGGTTCGAATCCGCCCTCAGACCACTCTGTGTTGGGTTTGGTTCTTCTCCTGTGTCACAGTCACCTTTTTTCTCCCAGACCAACTTTGCTCCCACCATAAAGACAAGATGTACTCATCGCTCAGTGGCTTCATCTCAACTCCCCACAGGTGGAAATGTCACACTCATTCCTTGTGTGCCCTGCCATCAACTGACCATCAGCTGACACCTACAATCAACACTTAAAATGCATTCATATGGCTGGGATTACTTTATTCACAACTGCATACAAAATACAAAGATGTGGAGCTCCATACCCACACAAGTGGCATCCACTTGACCCAATTGAACCAGTCAACCAGTTAAACAGTCAACCAGTAAGATAGTTAAGCAGTCAAACAGTGAAACAGTCAACCAGTAACACAGTTAACCAGTCAACCACTGAGACAGATAACCAGTCAACCAGTTAAACAGTCAACCAGTGAGACAGTTAAGAAGTCAACAATGAGACAGTTAACCAGTCAACCAGTTAAACAGTCAACCAGTTAAACAGTCAACAATGAGACAGTTAACCAGTCAACCAGTTAAACAGTCAACCAGTGAGACAGTTAACCAGTCAACCAGTTAAACAGTCAACAATGAGACAGTTAACCAGTCAACCAGTTAAACAGTCAACCAGTGAGACAGTTAAACAGTAAACCAGTTAAACAGTCAACAATGAGACAGTTAACCAGTCAACCAGTTAAACCAGTCAACCAGTGAGCTAGTTAACCAGTAAACCAGTGAAACTGTCAACCAGTAAAACAGTTAACTAGTTAACCAGTTAACCAGTTATCCAGCTCACCAGTTAACCAGTGAACCCAACCCTGACCATGAACCTGAGCCTGAACCTGACCCTGAACCTGACCTTGACCCTAACTTTAACCCTGACCCAGACCCTAACCCTAATCCAGACTAGCAAACTAGTGCACCAGTAAAACAGTCCACCTTAAACCAGATAAAATACACTAAAAGCAGCCTTAAATAGACAAACGTGAATAAAAAATCCCTTTAAAACCAGATAAAATACACCAAAAGCAGCCTTAAATATGCAAAAATCAATTAAAAAATAGCTTAAATTTGAATAAATACACTGAAAACAGCCTTAAACCTAGAAAAGGTACATAAAACCCCACTTTAAATTTGAAAAAAAACACTGGACACTGCCAGTATTTTACTGGAAAAGGGTGACCCCTTTATATACAGTAGAATCTAAAAGCGTCGATTGCAGCCCCCGTGGCGCAGCTGGTAGCTTTTTCGCCTCGTAAACAGAAGGTCGCCGGTTCGAATCCGCCCTCAGACCACTCTGTGTTGGGTTTGGTTCTTCTCCTGTGTCACAGTCACCTTTTTTCTCCCAGACCAACTTTGCTCCCACCATAAAGACAACATGCACTCATCGCTCAGTGGCTTCATCTCAACTCCCCACAGGTGGAAATGTCACACTCATTCCTTGTGTGCCCTGCCATCAACTGACCATCAGCTGACACCTACAATCAACACTTAAAATGCATTCATATGGCTGGGATTACTTTATTCACAACTGCATACAAAATACAAAGATGTGGAGCTCCATACCCACACAAGTGGCATCCACTTGACCCAATTGAACCAGTCAACCAGTTAAACAGTCAACCAGTAAGATAGTTAAGCAGTCAAACAGTGAAACAGTAAACCAGTAACACAGTTAACCAGTCAACCACTGAGACAGATAACCAGTCAACCAGTTAAACAGTCAACCAGTGAGACAGTTAAGAAGTCAACAATGAGACAGTTAACCAGTTAACCAGTTAAACAGTCAACCAGTTAAACAGTCAACAATGAGACAGTTAACCAGTCAACCAGTTAAACAGTCAACCAGTTAAACAGTCAACAATGAGACAGTTAACCAGTCAACCAGTTAAACCAGTCAACCAGTGAGCTAGTTAACCAGTAAACCAGTGAAACTGTCAACCAGTAAAACAGTTAACTAGTTAACCAGTTAACCAGTGAACTAGTTAACCAGTCAACCAGTTATCCAGCTCACCAGTTAACCAGTGAACCCAACCCTGACCATGACCCTGACCCTGAACCTGACCTTGACCCTAACTTTAACCCTGACCCAGACCCTAACCCTAATCCAGACTAGCAAACTAGTGCACCAGTAAAACAGTCCACCTTAAACCAGATAAAATACACTAAAAGCAGCCTTAAATAGACAAACATGAATAAAAAATCCCTTTAAAACCAGATAAAATACACCAAAAGCAGCCTTAAATATGCAAAAATCAATTAAAAAATAGCTTAAATTTGAATAAATACACTGAAAACAGCCTTAAACCTAGAAAAGGTACATAAAACCCCACTTTAAATTTGAAAAAAAACACTGGACACTGCCAGTATTTTACTGGAAAAGGGTGACCCCTTTATATACAGTAGAATCTAAAAGTGTCGATTGCAGCCCCCGTGGCGCAGCTGGTAGCTTTTTCGCCTCGTAAACAGAAGGTCGCCGGTTCGAATCCGCCCTCAGACCACTCTGTGTTGGGTGTGGTTCTTCTCCTGTGTCACAGTCACCTTTTTTCTCCCAGACCAACTTTGCTCCCACCATAAAGACAACATGCACTCATCGCTCAGTGGCTTCATCTCAACTCCCCACAGGTGGAAATGTCACACTCATTCCTTGTGTGCCCTGCCATCAACTGACCATCAGCTGACACCTACAATCAACACTTAAAATGCATTCATATGGCTGGGATTACTTTATTCACAACTGCATACAAAATACAAAGATGTGGAGCTCCATACCCACACAAGTGGCATCCACTTGACCCAATTGAACCAGTCAACCAGTTAAACAGTCAACCAGTAACACAGTTAACCAGTCAACCACTGAGACAGATAACCAGTCAACCAGTTAAACAGTCAACCAGTGAGACAGTTAAAAAGTCAACAATGAGACAGTTAACCAGTCAACCAGTTAAACAGTCAACCAGTTAAACAGTCAACAATGAGACAGTTAACCAGTCAACCAGTTAAACAGTCAACCAGTGAGACAGTTAAACAGTCAACCAGTTAAACAGTCAACAATGAGACAGTTAACCAGTCAACCAGTTAAACCAGTCAACCAGTGAGCTAGTTAACCAGTAAACCAGTGAAACTGTCAACCAGTAAAACAGTTAACTAGTTAACCAGTTAACCAGTGAACTAGTTAACCAGTCAACCAGTTATCCAGCTCACCAGTTAACCAGTGAACCCAACCCTGACCATGAACCTGACCCTGAACCTGACCTTGACCCTAACTTTAACCCTGACCCAGACCCTAACCCTAATCCAGACTAGCAAACTAGTGCACCAGTAAAACAGTCCACCTTAAACCAGATAAAATACACTAAAAGCAGCCTTAAATAGACAAACGTGAATAAAAAATCCCTTTAAAACCAGATAAAATACACCAAAAGCAGCCTTAGATATGCAAAAATCAATTAAAAAATAGCTTAAATTTGAATAAATACACTGAAAACAGCCTTAAACCTAGAAAAGGTACATAAAACCCCACTTTAAATTTGAAAAAACCCACTGGACACTGCCAGTATTTTACTGGAAAAGGGTGACTCCTTTATATACAGTAGAATCTAAAAGCGTCGATTGCAGCCCCCGTGGCGCAGCTGGTAGCTTTTTCGCCTCGTAAACAGAAGGTCGCCGGTTCGAATCCGCCCTCAGACCACTCTGTGTTGGGTTTGGTTCTTCTCCTGTGTCACAGTCACCTTTTTTCTCCCAGACCAACTTTGCTCCCACCATAAAGACAAGATGCACTCATCGCTCAGTGGCTTCATCTCAACTCCCCACAGGTGGAAATGTCACACTCATTCCTTGTGTGCCCTGCCATCAACTGACCATCAGCTGACACCTACAATCAACACTTAAAATGCATTCATATGGCTGGGATTACTTTATTCACAACTGCATACAAAATACAAAGATGTGGAGCTCCATACCCACACAAGTGGCATCCACTTGACCCAATTGAACCAGTCAACCAGTTAAACAGTCAACCAGTAAGATAGTTAAGCAGTCAAACAGTGAAACAGTAAACCAGTAACACAGTTAACCAGTCAACCACTGAGACAGATAACCAGTCAACCAGTTAAACAGTCAACCAGTGAGACAGTTAAGAAGTCAACAATGAGACAGTTAACCAGTCAACCAGTTAAACAGTCAACCAGTTAAACAGTCAACAATGAGACAGTTAACCAGTCAACCAGTTAAACAGTCAACCAGTGAGACAGTTAACCAGTCAACCAGTTAAACAGTCAACAATGAGACAGTTAACCAGTCAACCAGTTAAACAGTCAACCAGTGAGACAGTTAAACAGTAAACCAGTTAAACAGTCAACAATGAGACAGTTAACCAGTCAACCAGTTAAACCAGTCAACCAGTGAGCTAGTTAACCAGTAAACCAGTGAAACTGTCAACCAGTAAAACAGTTAACTAGTTAACCAGTTAACCAGTTATCCAGCTCACCAGTTAACCAGTGAACCCAACCCTGACCCTGAACCTGACCTTGACCCTAACTTTAACCCTGACCCAGACCCTAACCCTAATCCAGACTAGCAAACTAGTGCACCAGTAAAACAGTCCACCTTAAACCAGATAAAATACACTAAAAGCAGCCTTAAATAGACAAACGTGAATAAAAAATCCCTTTAAAACCAGATAAAATACACCAAAAGCAGCCTTAAATATGCAAAAATCAATTAAAAAATAGCTTAAATTTGAATAAATACACTGAAAACAGCCTTAAACCTAGAAAAGGTACATAAAACCCCACTTTAAATTTGAAAAAAAACACTGGACACTGCCAGTATTTTACTGGAAAAGGGTGACCCCTTTATATACAGTAGAATCTAAAAGTGTCGATTGCAGCCCCCGTGGCGCAGCTGGTAGCTTTTTCGCCTCGTAAACAGAAGGTCGCCGGTTCGAATCCGCCCTCAGACCACTCTGTGTTGGGTTTGGTTCTTCTCCTGTGTCACAGTCACCTTTTTTCTCCCAGACCAACTTTGCTCCCACCATAAAGACAACATGCACTCATCGCTCAGTGGCTTCATCTCAACTCCCCACAGGTGGAAATGTCACACTCATTCCTTGTGTGCCCTGCCATCAACTGACCATCAGCTGACACCTACAATCAACACTTAAAATGCATTCATATGGCTGGGATTACTTTATTCACAACTGCATACAAAATACAAAGATGTGGAGCTCCATACCCACACAAGTGGCATCCACTTGACCCAATTGAACCAGTCAACCACTTAAACAGTCAACCAGTAAGATAGTTAAGCAGTCAAACAGTGAAACAGTCAACCAGTAACACAGTTAACCAGTCAACCACTGAGACAGATAACCAGTCAACCAGTTAAACAGTCAACCAGTGAGACAGTTAAACAGTCAACAATGAGACAGTTAACCAGTCAACCAGTTAACCAGTCAACCAGTTAAACAGTCAACCAGTTAAACAGTCAACCAGTTAAACAGTCAACAATGAGACAGTTAACCAGTCAACCAGTTAAACAGTCAACCAGTGAGACAGTTAAAAAGTCAACAATGAGACAGTTAACCAGTCAACCAGTTAAACAGTCAACCAGTTAAACAGTCAACAATGAGACAGTTAACCAGTCAACCAGTTAAACAGTCAACCAGTTAAACAGTCAACCAGTGAGACAGTTAAAAAGTCAACAATGAGACAGTTTCAACAATGAGACAGTTAACCAGTCAACCAGTTAAACAGTCAACCAGTTAAACAGTCAACAATGAGACAGTTAACCAGTCAACCAGTTAAACAGTCAACCAGTGAGACAGTTAAACAGTCAACCAGTTAAACAGTCAACAATGAGACAGTTAACCAGTCAACCAGTTAAACCAGTCAACCAGTGAGCTAGTTAACCAGTAAACCAGTGAAACTGTCAACCAGTAAAACAGTTAACTAGTTAACCAGTTAACCAGTGAACTAGTTAACCAGTCAACCAGTTATCCAGCTCACCAGTTAACCAGTGAACCCAACCCTGACCATGAACCTGACCCTGAACCTGACCTTGACCCTAACTTTAACCCTGACCCAGACCCTAACCCTAATCCAGACTAGCAAATACACTAAAAGCAGCCTTAAATAGACAAACGTGAATAAAAAATCCCTTTAAAACCAGATAAAATACACCAAAAGCAGCCTTAAATATGCAAAAATCAATTAAAAAATAGCTTAAATTTGAATAAATACACTGAAAACAGCCTTAAACCTAGAAAAGGTACATAAAACCCCACTTTAAATTTGAAAAAAAACACTGGACACTGCCAGTATTTTACTGGAAAAGGGTGACCCCTTTATATACAGTAGAATCTAAAGGTGTTGATTGCAGCCCCCGTGGCGCAGCTGGTAGCTTTTTCGCCTCGTAAACAGAAGGTCGCCGGTTCGAATCCGCCCTCAGACCACTCTGTGTTGGGTTTGGTTCTTCTCCTGCCAATGAAGGGTTTGGAGCACAGGGGTGATAGGGTCAGGGGTCAGAGGTCAGGGTTTGGAGCACAGGGGTGATGTGTTCTCTTCTATTTGATCCTGTTAATAATCTTGCTGCTGCATTTTGAACCAGTTGAAGCTTTTTAGGGAATATTTAGGACACGCTACAAGTAAGGAGTTACAATAATCTAATCGTGATGTAACAAATGCATGAATTAATTTTTCTGCAGTCGTTTTAGACAGAATATTCCTAATTTTGGCTAATGTTGCGCAGGTGAAAGAAGGCTGTTCTGCAAGTTTGGTTAATGTGCCCTGACCTCTGACCTCTGACCCTTTGAATGAAAGATCTGGATCAAATAAAACTCCTAAATTTTTAACTGTGTCACTGGGTGTTACACTTAAGTTGTCTACAGTAACTATGTGGTCAGGTAGGGAGTCTCTCGCATTTTTAGGACCAATTATAACGACTTCAGTTTTTTCAGGGTTCAATAAAAGATAATTGTCACTCATCCAAGTCTTTATGTCTTGGACACATGTACTTAGTTTATCTATTTGTCTGGTCTGATCAGGTTTAATCGATAAATATAGCTGTGTGTCATCTGCATAACAATGAAAATTAATACCATGATTTCTAATGATGTTACCTAAAGGGAGCATATATAGTGTAAACAAAATAGGCCCAAGGACTGACCCTTGGGGCACGCCATAATTAACTCTGGAGGACTACGATGATTGTTGATTGACGTAAACAAATTGGTAGCGATCAGATAAATATGATTTAAAGCAGCAGAGGGCTGCTCCTCTAATACCTATATCACATTCTAATCTGTGCACTAAGATACTGTGGTCAATGGTGTCAAAGGCTGCACTAAGGTCTAATAACACCAGGACCCATATTAATCCCATGTCAGCGGCTAATAATAAGTCATTAGTAACTTTAACTAACGCTGTTTCAGTGCTATGATGGGCACGAAAGCCAGACTGAAACTGTTCAAATAAACTATTATCCTGCAGGAATTGGCACAGCTGTTTAACTATTACTCGTTCTAGAACCTTTGACAGGAAGGGCAAATTGGATATAGACCTATAATTGTCTAGAATGTCAGGATCTAGGGTAGGCTTTTTCAGAATTGGTTTAATAACAGCATATTTAAATGACTGTGGCACATATCCAGTAATTAATGAAGTGTTGATTATATTTAGGACAGTGTTAATAATTAGGGGCAGAATCTGTTTAAAGAGTTTAGTTGTAATTGGATCTAAGAGGCAGGTGATGATTTGGAAGACATGATAATAGATATGACATCAGTTTGGTCTACAGTGGTGAAATTATTTAGTGTTACAGAGGGATTTATAAAAAGGCCTAGGTTTGAAACCACTGCTTTTTCTGATCTAATATTTGGGAGAAATGTGTCTATTTTGTCTCTAATAGTTGATATTTTATTGTTAAAGAACTGCAGGAAATCATCAGAATGGAGCGTGGATGGAATAACTGGTTCCACGGAGGTGTGTCTGTTTGTCAGTCTGGCTACAGTACTGAACAGGAATCTAGGATTATTCTGGTTTTCTTCTATTATGGATGAGTAATATCTAGTTTTGGCTGTACGCAAAGATGGATTATACTTTATTAAGATATTTTTCCAGGCATTGAGAGAATCTTCTAAGTTGGATCGCCTCCATTGTCTCTAATTTAGGTGTTGTTTGTTTAATGGAGCGAGTGTCAGCGTTGTACCATGGGGAGGTTCATCTAATCTTAGTAGTTTTTAACTGAAGGGGGGCAACTATATCTAACGTAGTTTGTAGTGTGAGCATGGTACTATCGACTAACTCATCACTTATACTGGGACTAAATGTGTCCTTTACATAATCACATGACATAGACACAATTAGTGAGTGAATTAACTCTTTGTACTTTGAGACAGCATGGTCACATAGTATCCTTTTCATTTGTGTTTTAATCACTGAGGTAGAAATATCCTCAAACAAGTACTACTACTTGACACCAATCCTTGGAGCCATTGTCGCTGACTCATAGCTTGGAAAATTCAAGTTAGTTTTCAGATGTTTAACCATGTTTGTTAGCTCCTGGAGGGTTCTGTTGGGTTTCTATAAATTGTGAATTATTTTGTGTTTTGATATTTGAAGGGCTTATGTCTCAATGTTGTTGATTTGAGGTGGCTAAATCGTGATACATCTTCCTTCATCAGACCGTTAACCCAATTTTGATCCTGATTCTGGTACCAATTATGGACAGTGTCATCTTCAGGTGAGTTTATTTTCTATAGGAGGAAGAATGACATTTTATATCCACAACATCAAGGCTTACCCTTAGTTTAACATAATGATGTTCTGTAAAACATCCTTAATTGTTTATGTATGTAAACATACAGAAATACATATAAACTAAACTGGACTCATTTGCTTTGAATAATTAGCTTTTTAAAAATACTCATTGTTTCGTACTTCACATGGAGAGGGAGTATGTCAACTAACAAAAATGTTTGGACAAAATTTAGCTACCAAAGCCATATAATACAACTTGGTTTTACAGTTAATAACTCTATCTTCATAGCTTTCCATTTTCTTGTTGTTTGTTGTTTCAACAATAAACCATAACTCGGGTGTAGCTTTTCCTTTTGCCAAATTTAGCATAATTTAATATAGCTGTTAACATGGTTTCATAGTTTTTAGTTACTCTAGAAACGTAACAAAATTTTTAGAACCATAAATAAGTGTTTACTGTTATAAAACAGCTTTTAAAGCTGTTTCGTACCAGTTGTCATCCTCTACTTGACCTTTTTCGTCACTGTTTAAGACCAACAAATAGAACAACTCCTCCCTCTCGAGACCTGTTGGACGCATATCTGACCCTCCTGCGTTACGTTGCCTTTGTTTGCTGCTTGACAAGTGAGAAACATTCCGAGCAGGAATTACCTTCACATGTTTATGTGAAGGTAATTCCTTCACGTAAACATGTGAAGTCTCCTTTTAGACACTGTTAATTTAGAAGGTTATTTCAAAACAGAGGCAGAAAGTGAAATGTTTTGTACAGAGAAGATGATGCTGGTGTTGTGGTGGAGGAGCAGAGCTGATGCCTACAAGGATGGCTTCTATTTTGCAGCTGTTTAACTGGAGAAAGTTATGTGATGTGGCGTAGATAATCTACACCACATCAGGGTATAGATGCTGAGCAGAGGAGTTATGGGGGTAGAAGTTTTGTGAAGGTGAAGGCCATATTTGCCCAGGGATAGAGAGTGAAAAGCGTTTCACCAAAGACTTACATGCAATTAATTCTAAGACATTTCCTCAAAATATGCACGATGTGTACAATTTATTAAACTCCGACTTGACTTGACTGGACACATCTTCTTTAACATGATGAAATGAGAGAATGAGTAAAGTGTACTGTATTTGTGCTTGTGTGCTTCAGTCCTCTGAAGAGGATGACAGTGGGATGTTCCTTGCTGCTCTTGCATTTGTTGCTGCTGCTCTGGTTCAGATCCAGATCGATGTGAGTTTTCTTTTTCTTGCCAGTGCAAACTTTAACATCACTGATGGCACGCATTACTGTAACTACAAGCTAACACTGGGCTTTGGCAGTTCATATACCTTGATCATCCCAACTTCTCTTACATTTGGACCAGAAAGTAAGTTCACATTTACTACAGAAAGCACATGTATGAAACTTTTCAGTTTGAGATACCACGTGTTTGTGTCTTGTAGTGTGAAGGCATTGAGCCAGTGAAGGACATAGTCCCAACACCAGAGGTGGGTATTTCCAGGTCCATCAAGTCAAATTCCTGCCATGTATTGATTCAAATCTGTTCATTGAACCAGCCCATTTTGATGAGCACAATGCCTCATCCAGGTAAATGGGATAATTAGTGGAATCACCTGTGTTCAGTGAACAGGTTTGAAGTAATACATGGTAGGACTTTGACTTGATGGACCTGGAATCTCCCACCTCTGCCCAACACCATCCACATGGCCTGGCTGATTCCTCAATATTTCCTCATCACTGCAGGAGAGGTGGTGTTCTCTGTCACTGGACTGGAGTTCTCTTATTCACAGGTAGAGGGTTTTAAATTTCCCATAAAGTGATTATTGTGTTGTGAGTTTGTGAGGTAAACTCACAACAGGTAGGGCGGCTGTGGTTCAGTTGGTAGAGTGGGTCGCCCAATGACCGAGAGGTTGGCGGTTCGCGTCCCGGCTCTGGCTGTCCACATGTCGAAGTGTCCTTGGGCAAGACACTGAACCCTGACTTAGGCCCCCAGTAGGACTGACCTTTGACCTTAGAAACCTACTGGTGTATGAGTGTGTGTGTGAATGGGTGAATGAGAGGCTAATGTAAAGCGCTTTGAGCACCGTGAAGGTGGAAAAGCGCTATATAAATGCAGTCCATTTACCATTTAAACTTGCTTAGTAACTGCCAGTCCCATAAGTCCCTACAAGATTGCCCCAAAAAACAAGAAAATCCAGTATTTGTGATATATTAATGGAAAACAGATAACAGAAAGCAGAAGGTGCATTCTTCTGGCTTTAGTCAAACAAAACCACTGCATATTCTCTAAAGGAGAGAAATTGTACAAACCAAAACTGCGAATGGCTCATTAAATCAGCCATTAGCCTGTTGAAAGCCCCTGAAGACAGTATTTATTAGTAGCTAACCTACTTGAAATTTGACCCTCACATAGTTTTCTTTCCCAAAATGTGTATATCTGTTTTTTCTTCAAAGAACAACAACTACAATACAAACAAGAATAGCAAAAACATACCACTTGCACACAAAAGGAAATAAAAAATAAATAAAAAGAAAAGGTGCAACCTCATAAATTTAATGAGGTTGGGAAAAAGTACCTGTTTGACTTTCATTCCACCTCCACACCTATCTCCTATCACCTATATCTTGATTTCTTCAACATCTTCTTCTAATCTGTAGGCACCCAAGCAGCAGTCTGTGCTGCAAGCTGGGTGGCTGTTGACAGTTGCCGTGGTACCGTTGTACCGTGGTTCCATTGTACTTATTGTCGCTGAAGCAGCTACCCTTGAAGAGCAGGTGAGTGGACACCATTCTCCATTGTATGCATTTAGAGTGAACATGGTTAAACTCCAGTATGTGTTTGTGTTACTAGTGGGCCGAGTACATCCTCTTTGTCTCATTACTGGTGCTGGTGTGCATCATCTTTGCCATCCAGGCTTATTTCTACACCTATATCTAACCGACTGCTATTGAAGCCCAATTCACCAAGAAGGAATCAGATGAGAAGAGGTTGAGATGGTGAAGAAGGATTTAGTGGAGAACCACAATGAGAAAAGGAAGACTTCCCACTCCAGCTCCAGTGATGAAGAAACCAAACAGACCAAGATCTCTCTTCTTTATTACCGTTCTTGATATAGGACTGCTGTTTGCTTTTTGTGTCACAGGCTGGATATTGTTCATTTGGGTGTGAAATTCTTGGACGTGTAGCGGTTCAAACAGAACCATTTGAGGTTGAGGAACACAAAAACAGGTGGGAAGCTCTTGGTGGACAATGTCAGCAAAATCTTTATGGAATCACGTGTTTCATAATCTTTTGTATTGGCAGGAAAAACTACTCCAATTTGTATTTATTCTAAAACACAGTTGTATTGCATCATGTGATAAGTGTAGTTCATTTGGCTATGTATTGTAAATATTGTCAATTTTACATATGCATGATGTACATCTGCTCCACAGCAAAATCTCATCATCAAGGATTGTGTCATTCAGTCCAACGCCACTTTCAAAGTCACAGCATTTTGGCCTGTGATGCAATTATGAGGCAAAATGCATTGTTTCTCTGTTTTTATCAGTACTGCCTCTGGTTTCATTTTAAATTTTCATTTAACATATGCTTTGAAAGAATATAAAATAAAAATCATTTTAAATTATTGGTTTACTTTTTATATTGTATTTGCACATTTTTACACATTCTATGAGACAAAAAAAGTAATAATTAAAAACACACACACAGACACACACAAATCCTCAAAGGTGTTGTTACACTTTCTCAACACTGCATGAAACTGAACCCATTAAAAATGTAAAAAATAAAAATAATCCACATTGGTTCGGGCTAAAGCATTGCTTTGGAAAATGGTTTTACAAGTGCTGAAGTACTGAAGAAAGTTGCACGTTGATTTTTCATTAATATTAAACTGCCAGTTAGATTTTAAATAAGAAATACACATATTAGGTGAAAAGGACAAAATAGACTTCTCTTGACCTGAAAGCATAAAAAGGACCTTTTAGAATTTGTGACATAACTTGCTTTGGAAAATGGTTTTACAAAAGTGTAGATACTGACGAAAGTTGTAATATGGTTTTTAATTAATATTAAACTGCCAGTTAAAGTTTTAAATAAGAAAAAAAGTGAGGTGAAAATGACAAAATAGATTTCTCTTGACTTGAAAGCATAAAAAGGGACCTTTTCAAATTTGTGACATAATTTTTTGGAAAATAGTTTTACAAATGTAGACTACTGAAGAAAGTTGTAATATGGTTTTTCACTAATATTAAACTCCTGTCAGAATATTCATGTGTGGATTGATTAGGACACATTTCCTGTTTTATTGTGGTGTACTTCCTGTTTTTTGTGCGTCATTCTCCTTGTGTGTCCTCTAGCTTCACTCCCAGCTCCCTCTCCACCTGTGTCTTGTTTTCATTATCCCTGATGTTTCTCACCTGGTGGTTCCCTGGTGTATAAAGGTTTGTGTGTTTCCCCTGTCTGTTGTCAGATCGTCACCCGTCTTGTCCTGTGAGTACTGACTGATTCATGCTGTGTTTTGTCTTTTTCCTTGTCCTTGTGAGTGAGCTTTTTGGTCTGAGTATAGTGATTAGAATTTGGATTGTTTTTTGTTAAATTGGTAATTTGGTAATTTAGCGTTGTTTTGTTAGTTGAATTGTATTGACCACCTTTTGTGGATTTTTTTAGTTCTCTTTAGACAATTTGAGTTTCCCGTTTTTTTGGGGTAATTTGTGTTACAGATATTTATCTCACGCCTGAGTGCGTCGCTTTCAGTTTGTATTATACCTTTTTCTTGTTGTATTCCCCCTGTGGGTTATTTGTTTTTCATTCACGCCTGAGAGCGTCGCCTTCATTTGTGAATGATAGAATTTCTGTATCTAAAGTGTATTATTATTATAATAAATTATATTTTTTCGGTAAAGTTAAATCTGTCTTGTGGTCTGTCTGCTTCTGGGTCCTATTTGGTCTGTACTAGCCTGACAGTACGATCTGACCCCATGGAGCCAGCAGACTTAGAATTGTTGAGATCGGTAATGCTCACTCAGGAGGAGGGTCTCAGACAGCAGCGGGATCAGATGGTCTTGCTGAGTCAGGAGGTTTTGACGCTCTCAGATCGTCAGGACCAGGCTGGGTCCGCAGTCATGAACGAAGTGGGTTTACTCAATCATCGAGTAAATGAGATCCTGGAGCGGCTGCGCGCTCCTCAACAGACCGCCGCCGCGGCTCCCGTGCCCCAGCCCGCTATCAATGCTACAGGATCATCTGGGGAACCGTTTCGTTTAGCGGCGCCCGAGCGATACTCCGGAGACTCTTCGTCATGTCGGCCGTTCCTGGTCCAATGCTTGCTCCATTTCGAGATGAACGCCAGTCAATTCCCAACCCCGAGGTCTAAGGTGGCGTTCATGCTGTCACATTTAACGGGGCGAGCAGCAGCCTGGGCGACATCGGAGTGGGACCGAAATTCTCCTGTTTGCTTGTCCTATGAGAGCTTTTCAGTGGCTCTCAAGAAGACTTTCGATCATTCCACGCCAGGTCGGGAAGCGGCGCGCGCCCTGAAGAGTCTGGTCCAGGGCAGACGCAGAGTGTCAGACTACGCCGTGGAGTTCCGCACCTTGTCCGGGGATAGCGGATGGAACGAACCGGCCCTCATTGACGCCTTTTTAGAGGGCTTATCCGAACCCCTAAAGGACCAGATGGCCCCGCTGGAGATGCCTGGGGACCTGGACGGCGTCATTGCGCTGGCGGTTCGGATCGATGGCCGGCTACAGGAGAGATGGAGACAATGTCAACGACCGCCTGCTTCCTCCACCTGGCATGAGGGGCGCTCACAGTTTCAGCGCCCAGAGATGGCAACCCCTCCAGTTCCGGTACCCGAAGATGAAGCGATGCAGCTCGGTGGCACCAAACTGAGCCTGGAGGAAAAACAACGCAGGAGGCGTGAAGGACTGTGCCTGTACTGTGGGTTACCGGGTCATATGGCGAAGTTATGCACGCTAAAAGATCAGGCTCATCAACTCCGAGGAAGCCGTTGATGAGCCCAGTGGGTTTGAATCAGCTTCCTCGCAAGCTAACCCCCGTAACGCTCCACCATCATCTAACGTCCTGGAGATGCGAGGCTCTCATAGACTCTGGAGCAGACCTGAATCTCATCTCCAGTGGGGTGGCTCAACAGCTGGGGGTTACGTGCACCTCGGTAGAGACTCCACTACGAGCCAGAGCCATTAATGGTAATCCCTTGTTCAGGATCACAAAACAAACGGAGCCTATGCGGTTAAGCATAGAAGAGCACCAAGAGGAAATTTGCTTCCACATTTATGACTCAGACGCCTCGGGGTGTGTATTGGGACTTCCGTGGCTATTGAAGAATAACCCAACGATTGACTGGGGGTCCGGACGAGTCGTGGAGTGGAGAGAACAGGACGTCGGGTGTGCACCGACAGTCATTTCGACACCAGAACCAGACCTGAAGGGAGTTCCGGACTGTTACCAAGACCTGAAAGAGGTATTCAATAAGACTAAGGCGACTTCTCTTCCGCCTCATCGTGATTATGACTGTGCTATTGACTTAATCCCAGGGTCGACCCTGCCCAAGAGTCGGCTATACTCTATTTCAGGTCCGGAACGCCGAGCCATGGACGATTACATCTCCGAGTCTTTGAAATCCGGACTTATTCGGCCATCCTCGAGCCCCGTAGGCGCGGGTTTCTTCTTCGTGTATAAGAAAGACGGAACTTTACGCCCTTGTATAGACTACTCACCGCTCAACGACATCACGGTAAAGAATCGCTACCCCTTGCCACTCATGTCATCGGCGTTTGAGCAGTTACAGTCCGCTCACATTTTTACCAAACTTGATCTGCGTAATGCCTATCACCTCGTCAGAATTAAGGAAGGGGACGAGTGGAAGACGGGGTTTAACACGCCAACGGGACATTATGAATATCTAGTAATGCCCTTCGGACTCACTAATGCACCAGCCGTATTCCAGAATCTGGTTAATGACGTGTTAAGAGAATTCATAAATCAATTCGTGTTTGTGTATCTAGATGACATTTTGATATATTCTCCTGACCTAGTTACGCATAAGAAACATGTTAGACTGGTATTACAGCGCCTCTTGCATCATAAGTTGTATGTGAAAGCCGAGAAATGTGAATTTCATGCCGCCTCTATATCCTTCCTAGGTTTAATCATAACCTCTGGAGCCATACAGATGGACCCGGCTAAAGTGAAAGCTGTTGCAGACTGGCTGGTTCCGGATAATCGAAAGAAAGTACAGCAATTCCTGGGGTTTGCTAACTTTTACCGAAGGTTTATCCGTAACTACAGTGCCATAGCATCTCCGCTGCATACATTAACATCCACGCTTTCACCTTTCCAGTGGAACGACCAGGCTAACGCGGCTTTTGTTAAATTAAAAACATTATTTACCACAGCTCCTATCCTGAGTGTACCGGACCCCAAACGACAATTCATTGTGGAGGTCGATGCATCAAACGAAGGGGTAGGGGCAGTGTTGTCCCAACGGGCAGAACGTGACGGAAAGGTGCATCCTTGTGCATATATGTCCAAGAAATTGTCCAAGTCTGAACGGAATTATGACGTAGGAGATCGTGAACTGCTTGCTGTCAAACTGGCACTAGAAGAATGGCGACACTGGCTGGAAGGGTCCCAGCAACCATTCATCGTGTGGTCTGATCACAAGAACCTCCAGTACCTGAAGGGTGCTAAAAGAATGAACTCTCGTCAGGCCAGATGGTCTCTTTTCTTTAACCGTTTCAATTTCCATTTATCTTACAGACCCGATTCCGAGAATGGGAAGCCTGATGCGCTGTCACGTCTGTTTGACCCTGAGCCGGTAGCCAAGCAGCCCCAATACATCTTACCACGCAGCTGTCTGGTCGGAGGGGTTAATTGGCAGATAGAAAGTGACGTGAAGCAGGCTAATGCTGACCGTCCGCCACCCGACCAATGTCCGCCTGATAGGCTTTATGTCCCTGAAGGCTTACGGTCTAAGGTGGTACATTGGGCGCATACTTCAGTCATGGCTGGGCATCCAGGTGTTAAGCGCACTGTGTTTCTTATTAGGAGGCGATTCTGGTGGCGGGCTATGGAGAAGGACGTTAAGGAATATGTGGCGGCGTGTTGTGTCTGTGCTCGATCCAAGTCGGCGACCAGCCCGCGGGCAGGACTTCTGCAGCCACTTCCCGTTCCCACCCGCCCATGGGCAGAGATCAGCATGGATTTTGTAACGGGACTCCCCGGTTCTGAAGGTAACACCACGGTTTTGACTGTGGTGGATCGGTTTTCGAAAATGACTCATTTCATTGCTTTGCCCAAATTACCTTCGGCTAAGGAAACGGCCCAAATCATGTGTGATCAAATTTTCAGAATTCATGGTTTCCCTCGTGATATTGTGTCAGACCGTGGTCCCCAGTTCGTTTCTAGGTTTTGGAAAGAGTTTTGTAGACTGATAGGGGCCACGGTCAGTCTGTCATCAGGTTATCATCCCGAGAGCAACGGTCAGTCTGAACGACTGAACCAGGTGCTGGAGACTTGCCTGCGGTGTCTGGTTGCCCAAAACCCGGCATCGTGGAGTAAACATCTGACCTGGGTTGAGTACGCGCACAACACGCTGCCCACGTCCGCCACTGGGATCTCTCCATTCCACGCGGTCTACGGTTACCAACCTCCGGTGTTCAAAGAGAACGAACGGGAAGCCGAGGTGCCTGCTGCATTTGCGCAAGTGCGCAGGTGCCACAAGGTGTGGGCAGCTACTCGGCGTATGCTTCTACGCAACCAAGGTCGGGTCAAGGCAGCAGCAGACCGGAGGAGGAAGCCGGCTCCGGAATACAGGGTAGGGCAAAGGGTGTGGTTATCCACTAAGGATCTGCCCATCCCACACAGTTCCAAGAAATTAGGACCCCGCTTTGTAGGTCCCTTTCCCATTTCCAAAGTCATCAATCCAGCAGCGGTCCAGTTAAGGCTGCCCAGATCACTGAAAGTACACCCTACTTTCCACATTGGCAAGATCAAACCCCATCAGGAAAGCCCGTTGGTTCCAGCGACCCCGCCTCCTCCTCCTCCCCGCTTTATAGACGGTGGACCGGTTTTTACGGTTAAGAAACTGCTGGCTGTCAGGAAGAAGGGGAGGGGTAGACAATTTTTAGTAGACTGGGAGGGTTATGGGCCTGAAGAACGCCAATGGGTTAAATCATCTTTTATTGTTGATAAATCGCTAATTGATGACTTCTACCAAAGTCACCCAGATGTTCCTGGGCCGTCGGGTGCCGGCCCTTGAGGGGAGGGTCCTGTCAGAATATTCATGTGTGGATTGATTAGGACACATTTCCTGTTTTATTGTGGTGTACTTCCTGTTTTTTGTGCATCATTCTCCTTGTGTGTCCTCTAGCTTCACTCCCAGCTCCCTCTCCACCTGTGTCTTGTTTTCATTATCCCTGATGTTTCTCACCTGGTGGTTCCCTGGTGTATAAAGGTTTGTGTGTTTCCCCTGTCTGTTGTCAGATCGTCACCCGTCTTGTCCTGTGAGTACTGACTGATTCATGCTGTGTTTTGTCTTTTTCCTTGTCCTTGTGAGTGAGCTTTTTGGTCTGAGTATTGTGATTAGAATTTGGATTGTTTTTTGTTAAATTGGTAATTTGGTAATTTAGCGTTGTTTTGTTAGTTGAATTGTATTGACCACCTTTTGTGGATTTTTTTAGTTCTCTTTAGACAATTTGAGTTTCCCGTTTTTTTTTGGGTAATTTGTGTTACAGATATTTATCTCACGCCTAAGTGCGTCACTTTCAGTTTGTATTATACCTTTTTCTTGTTGTATTCCCCTTGTGGGTTATTTGTTTTTCATTCACGCCTGAGCGCGTCGCCTTCATTTGTGAATGATAGAATTTCTGTATCTAAAGTGTATTATTATTATAATAAATTATATTTTTTCGGTAAAGTTAAATCTGTCTTGTGGTCTGTCTGCTTCTGGGTCCTATTTGGTCTGTCCTAGCCTGACAACTGCCAGTTAAAGTTTGAAATAAATACACATATTAGGTGAAAAGGACAAAATAGATTTCTCTTGACTTGAAAGCATAAAAAGGGACCTTTTGTAATTTGTGATATAATTTGCTTTGGAAAATGGTTTTACAAGTGTAAACCATATTACAACTTTCTTCAGTAGTCTACACTTGTAAAACCATTTTCCAAAGCAAGTTATGTCACAAATTCTAAAAGGTCCTTTTTATGCTTTCAGGTCAAGAGAAGACTATTTTGTCCTTTTCACCTCACTTTTTTTTTCTTATTTAAAACTTTAACTGGCAGTTTAATTACTGAAAAAAACACACACACAGTTTCCCCTTATAGGTGTAATATGTATTGTTACAAAGTTTTTACCCAGGATTCAAGTTGCCCATTGTGTAAATAAATTTAATTTACCAACATTTACCTGGGATTGTTCCTGGTTATAAGTATTTTTCTTCTTTTTATTTTATAAACTTAGATCCACTACAAAGTGTTCTTCAATGAAAAATCTGCAAAGGACCATGGGACACTGTGCGCCAACATGACAAAGTTGAGGTAAAGATGCAAGTTACTCTGTGTTCCGAAATGAATTTGAAATCAGCAGAAATGAATTCGGTCTTGCTGGCTAATGTTATTTAATTTCCTGACAGTGTTCTGTGCAGAAATTCTGTTGGGATGGGCCATCATGAAAAGCCCGTCCCTGGGGAGTGGTTCGTATTTTTACAGACTTTTTCAGAATAAGTTGTTTGTGTGTTGATATAGAGGTTGTACACATTTACATTTGTGTGTGTGAGTGCGAGAGTGGTTTGTTGTTCAGTGGTGAGTGCATTCTCCGTGGGTGTAAAGTGATGGTTGGTTCGAACCTTGACAGGGGCATTGTTGACTTCTGCTACATTTGTATGTATGTGTACGTATGTGTTCATGCACACACCCACAAGTTCAAAAGAAGAGTGACAGTTTGCACATGATTCTTGGTATGTATCACTATCAACAAACATTTCTCTGTATCACAGGTGCAGCAATGCGAAACAGGGGCCCAAGGGTGCCTACAACGCGTACAAACATTTTGTTATCACAGACACTACTGCCCTGCTTCTGACGGCTGCCATGGAGCATTTTGAACTGAAGGACTTCGAAGGTAAATAATGTGCTATGAAAAAGGACATCAATGTTTAAAAAAGTAACTATTTGGGAAGAGGGACAACTGTAAATCATTGCTTTTCTTTGTGTGTTCTTCCATGTGACTTAGAAACCCCTGAATCGTTTGTTCCGGAGGACATTGCATCAGGATCAACAGACATGAAGCGAATGTGGTTACATGCCAAATCTGCTGAGGTGGTTGAGAAATACATTCTGCTTGGAGATGTACTGGAGGCCATGACTGGTATTGGGGAAGCATCTGCAACATTAACTCGGGCAAAGCAGTACCCTTGTCAAGCGCCGGGGTGTCAGCAGGTATACACCTATGCCAAACACAGAGACAACCACGAGCTGAACAAGCACAACTTACATGTTCCTTACGAAACATTGCCAAGTACTACACTACTAAGAGACCACAAAAAGGAACACACCATGGGACGTCTCGGCTTCAGCTTTTTCCTTCTGGACATGCTGGATGCGGTTAAAGAGGGTGATGGAGAACGACTGATGAGGCTGTACAAAATTGCCCTGCTCTTCTACAAAGTGTATGGGCACAGCCACTATGCATACAGCACGTTACTCCTGACAGTTCAGCTGAACGCATGTCTGACCCCTCGGATGTCACACAGCGTGACCTGGAACAGGTTTTGGAACAGTAGGGGAGGGAATGTAAGTAATGTATTAAGTCTTTCTTGAAGGGTCTGGGTCCAAACCTGTCAGAAGAGTCTGCTCGCCGAGTTCGCAAATCCATCAGTGTTTTGAAGGAGATGATGGACAAGGTGGATAGAGAACTGGGTGTCAAAAAGCCAAGTGGCATTCATCGCACTGAGCAGCAGACACAGGATGTCTTGACTCTGGTAAGATGTTTTCAGGGAGGGTCAAGTCTTTGTTAAAATACCTGGGAGGGAATTTCGGGGCTTCCCTAAATTTGACAGCAATCTGTTGCACAAAAATGACAAAAAAGCATTATGTGAGTGGATGAAACTGCAATATCACAAATCACATATGTGATTTATTTACTTGTGTTAAGACCCTATGGGCTACAGGAATGTTCAGATCTATGTAATGCCCTTTTTTAAGTCCAGATAATATTTGATGCTATTCTCATTTGATTTCTCTCTTTTCTGACTCAAAACCACAGAGAACTGCACTACCTGTGTGTTATCCAAATGTTAACTGCCAAACAGCAATCCTTCAAATGGATGCATACTGTATTTTGCACTTTAAATAACCAATAATCTGTAATTTGCATCTGTCTTTTGCTAGCCTAGGATCTAGTCTCTGGTGGTGCTAAAGTGTCATGTGATGGCAACAATAAATTATCAATATTGGTTATTAATAGTGCAAAAGACTAGCCTAGGATCTAGACTCTCCCCAGTGGCCGCAAATAGTATTTGCTACGGGGAGAGTCTAGAAAGTCTAGGCGAATTTGTGGGCGGGATAACCGCTGTCTGTCAAATTTTCTCTTTACACAACGCCACGCTATTGGATGGGTAACCAGTCAGAGCCAACCAATCAGAGCGATGAACATGGTGCAGGTTTAACCATTTCCAGTTCAGCCAGGATTCCGGACTCCCGTACACTATTTGGCACCGGCCGCTTTCGGATCTCCTCCGGGTCGCCTTTGCCGAGTTGTGCTACTCGTATTCCCAGTTTTTCGGCCTCTTGCAACTGGTCATCCATTAGAGCTAAAAGGGGTGACACAACGATCACCAGCGGGTTGTGCAGACCCATGCGTCGTCCCACTAGCGGAGCCAACTGATAAATCAAACTTTTGCCATACCCGGTGGGCAAAACTCCGACAACGTCCCTTTTTTCTAAAAACAGCTTAAGTGCCGTTTTCTGCTCCGCTCGCAGGGAAAACTGTAATTTTAAATCACCTAAGCGTTGCTGCCAAAGCCAGCTCGAATGGTTGTTCCTGGTGATGAGCCATGTTGTCTAGCAGCTAGCAACTGGTGTTACGGCAATGTGTGCTAGCTGCTACGTCTCTGCGACTACAACATTACGTGTCGTATTTGTGTCGTCATGAGGCAGGGCGGGCTCCAATCCCACCCCTCGCGATTTGATTGTCCCGGTACATTTTGGATTTTCAGATCCGAGGCTGTCTAGTCTGTCTCCCGTAGCAAATACCATTTGCGGCCACTGGGGACAGACTAGATCCTAGGCTAGAAATACACCATTTAAAGAAAACTAACCAATATTTGGAACTTGTTTCCATCATGCCAAGCCTGACTTTGTTCCAGATTTTCCCTGGTCATGTGAGTGAGTACAACGGACCGGTGGCCAGTGAGAATGGCTAGGTAGCTCATTGTGTAGCCCGTTAACATTGAGTGCTCGTTAGGGTTAGGGTCCTTCACCAGCGGCCAAGCATTCTAGCATTCTGGCTGAGATGACACACTTGGTGAAGGCTGAAAAGATGGGAAAAAATATATAAGTATACAAGTATAATTCACAGACGTGCATTCAGGATTTCAAGTTTTTAATTTAACATGTCATAGGTGTGATTGACAGGACCATTGACACCTGTGCTCTCATTTGGTCTCTGCTGTACTCTTGAAATTGACACTTGATGTTTAACTATGCACATACTAATATGCATAACTATGTACATATTTATATTACCTCCAGGGTATATTTTTATTCATATATTTCTCTATATTCTTATTTATACTTTACTTATTCTAATTCTAGTCATTCTTATCTTGTATATTTTTGTATATTATTATATTTGTAAGTTGTATAGTTGTATATTTGTTTTGTTATATTTTGCTTTTTGCATCTTTGCACGGTCTTAAGGGAGTGTCGCTACCTTTGTTTGATGCAGTAACCTACAACCTAAAACAGACACAAAGACGTACATTGCTGGAGCAGACTTTATTGCACATAACTGTTAGAACAAAATTATAGCACAGGAAAGTGCTGTTGTGCATAAAACATAAAAACCCACACTTAAATAACCTTACTAACATATCTAAACTTAACCATTAACATAAAAACCCACACTTAAACAACCTTACTAACATATCTAAACTTAACCATTAACATAAAAACCCACACTTAAACAACCTTACTAAAATATCTAAACTTAACCATTAACATAAAAACACACACTTAAGTAACCTTACTAAAATAACCCTAACCCTAGCATAGGAACAGGGGGTTCGGTGTTTGGGCTCTATTCCACTGGGGAATCTAACATATGAGCCAGTTCAGCAGCTGTTGTTTCCACTGCCAGGTTGTCTCTTTCTGGGTCTTGGTCGGAAGTAGGGTCTGCAGGAGGGTCTGGCAGAACCAGGGTGTCCGGTGCAGTGGCTTCGTTTCCCTCTCCCTGGGGATCCGGCAGCTGGGGAGATGGAAATGGAACACATCCCAGTTGGGGGATCAGCGCAGCCCGTTCAGCAGATGTAAAAGTGTAAAGTTTTTTTATTCAACCTTTCAACCTGTACAATGCACTGTGAAGTTCTATATACCTTAATTTTTGGGGGGGGTGAATCTTCCCCATTTTTGCCCCTCTCTTGGGAGAAATCAAGCCTCTTCCTTGGCCCTGGTCGGGGACTTTCAGCCTCTTCTTCCCCTGAAGAGTCGGTGCCAGTTGTTGCTGGTCGAGACCTTTTCCCCCCATAACCCCGTTCCCTCAACTCCCATGACGAGAGCAAGTCTGGTTCATACTCGTCGTCGTATATGGGTTCCTGACTGTCTGTGCTTGTTGTAGATTTGTCCTTTTTATTTGCCGCCATGTTGAGGGCTTGAAGTCTTAGATGGCGTCTTTTCATGCCCGCCTTTTTGTTTGGCAACAGAACATAAAACCGTTCTGCTGTTTCAGGATTGTGGCACATCCCTTTTGCCACTTCTCTTCTTTCTCGATCAGAGAGGTACTTTTGGGCCTGAAAACACAAATAAACATGAGAGTCATGTGTTTTATTAGTTCTTTTTCAATCTCAAGCATAAACAACAACAAAAGCTTGTTTGCAGTTGGAAAAACTGTAAAGCACATATCTGAACATTACTTAAAGCTCTGAACATTCTGAAAATACATCCACAACAAAAAATTGGTGTAACACTTTACATTACAAATCAGAAATAAGGGGGTAGTTTTGTGGTAATAGCTTGGTAAAAACATGGTAACAACTCATGACTACTCATATTACTGAGTAATAACAGTAATTACTAAATAATTTCCATGTTATTTGTAAGGTAAAAATAAAGCTATGTACTTCGCGGAGGGTTCCCTGTACACACATACAGTGAGATGTGAGAGCCACTCACTCTTCAGTGCAGACAAATATCAAGGTAAAAATAGAACATTCAAATTGTATTCTATGGCCAGTCCCTAATCTATATATATTTCTTACTTGTGTGGAGACACTGGTTCTAATTTTGTTGAAGTTTATGGACCCCTTCAGTCCACAGTCACTCCAAGCCAGCTGGATAAAGTTGACTGCCTTATAAATTTGCTTGCCCTGGGTGGTGTGCAAGACAAAGTGAGACACTTGTCCGTGGGGGCAGCAAGTTCCATTTGTTAGGGCCACGAGCCACTGGAACTCCTCCTTGTTGAGGTTCAGTTCTGCGTGTCCAAATGCCCTCATGGTCTTGTGCTCCTCGACCTTAGAGAAAGGAAAATGCAGAAAACATGTATGATTCTGTGGAAATGTGGCTCCTGTGACCATGGAATGTAAACAACCTTGCAGCCAACATACAGAAACAACTGACATGAGAATCAGCCTAGCAACTACTTCCACTGTTGCAACTTAGAAACCAATATGATTACCCTAGCAACCAGCACATCAGTCCAATTACTAACCCTACTACCATAACAATATCAGCATGCATTTATTTACCACATAGTTCTCAAATAAACTGCTCTGACCTCAAGCAACTGCTATTTGCATATCCATTTTCTATCTTAACAAATGAAATACACCATTTTAAGAAAACTAACCAATATTTGGACCTTGTTGCCATCACTCCATGCCTGGTGTTTCTGGCCATTCTCCCTGGTCATGTTGGTCAGGACGACGGACCGGTGGCCAGAGAGAATGGCAAGGTAGGCCATGATGTAGCCCGTCAACAGGGAGTGTGTGTTGATTGTCCTTCACCGGCGGCCAAGCATTCTAGAATAGATATCAAGATGTATTTACAAATATGAAATGTTAAGAACAGAATCAAGGACTGAAGGAATACAATGTGCATAAATCTTGTTACCAAAAAGTTCCGCAATTCTCGGACGGGCGCGGTCCATAAACTGGGCTTCCTGGGAAGCATTCACACTCTCGTCTATGAAAGCAATGTTTGACAACAAACATTTTTGAGGATTTAATTTCATGAAATGACAAGGTATCTACAGGATATACAGTACAGGCCAAAGGTTTGGACACACCTTCTCATTCAATGCGTTTTCTTTTATTTTCATGACTATTTACATCAGGGGTCTCTGTGAAGTAAATATTTAACATGTGTGTATTTAGGATTCCTGTAGTCACCTTCATCTAGTCATGCATTCATACATTCAGTTATTTTCCATTAGGGAACAAAGTTAAGAATCCCTTTGTTCTAGGTTAGAATTTTCCCGCCTGGGAATTAGCCACTCCTTAGAAGTGTTTAACCAATGACATGTTCTTATGAAAATACCAATTTCTTACTGTATCCAATAATATGTAACTATGTGTCTTTTTCTACCCAGTGATTGACGTCACTGGGCGGGGGGTGTGGTTCCAATAAATTCAACCTCCACGGGGCGGGAACATCAGAAGGGGACCTCGAAAGTACACACCTAGGAGCCTCGTTGCTCACTTGTCTTTTCGTCGCCTTCTCCTCTCGCGGGGGTAAAAAAGCAACATCACGGTTTTCCCTGTGTTTGTTCTTAACCTGTTTTTGTTAAATTAGACTTATCAGTCTCAAACTCATTTCTTTCAGGGGCCACATTCACCCCAATTTGACCTCCAATGGGCCGGATCAGTAAAGTAATAGCATAATAATAACCTTGGAAAAAAAATGACAATAACACATTTTTGTATCATTACTTTATGAAATGAAGGTCAGTCAGTCTGGAAAGTTGCAAAAACTTTAAATGTGTCCAAACCTTTGGGTTATATAAAAGCATTTTTTTCATAATAATAATAATAATATATTGCCATACTGAAAGGCAGGAACAATGTTTACCTGTCTTTTTGCGAAGAACCTTTTGCCGGTGTACGAGGACTTTCCTCTGTACATCGGCAGTGATTCTTTTCACTTCATAAAGAAGTTTATCAATGTCTTTGGCGTGAATCTTGCTTACGCTCATGAATGCAGTTTTGATGTGCTTAATAAAAAGCACGATACTGTTTAGCATGTTTTTGACCGTTGTTGGAGCATAGCCCTTCTTCTCCAGGTAGGTTGGCAAGCTGTGGAAAAAGATTTACAATGACAAGTCATCACACTTGCAATTCCAAAACCAGCTTCCACATTCCATAACTTCTAAGATTCCCATTTTTAAACATCTTTAATCAATTTGGAGCCAATACTTACAGGCGCAGCTTGTCCATTTGAGTCAGGAATTTGAGGTCCTTTGATGTGGACCTCAACGGCAACTCAGACGCCATGTATCGGCAGAATCTATGCGCATGGGTCGCTGTCTGCCTTGCGTTTTCCATATCCTTTTTGCCTGTACGTGGCCCCAGGCGAAACTTGTAGAAATCCTCCAAAACCTTGCCTGCGGGAAAACAAATGGTTAACACTAGTTGTAAGATCCTAAAAGACATTATGTTGTATCAAAAAATGTAGTTTTGGAATTTTGATATGTCTGGGTGCTAAAAGTGTAGCAATATGTGTAGAAACAACACATGCAAAATATGTTTCCAATGCATGATGATTAAGGGATGCCACTGTACATCTATGTTTGCTAGATAAAATTGTAAAACGCTGCTCAATGGCCAGCATGCAGATCCGAGGTTAACAAGACTGCAGCTCAAGAAAACTGCGGTGATCTTTCTCTTTTAGTGTTGGGATGCATTAATACATATTGGGTGCATGGGCCAAATTAATATTTTGAAAATTTCCCATTCCAAGAAAATGCACCTACCAAACAAATCTGTCATTTTGCTCCAATCCCCCACATGCTCCCATTTTTGTGCCGAAAGCGGTGCCTTCCGTCGCACGCTCACAGGAGTCTGGGTTTTGAGCCACTGCACCTCTTTTTCCAGTGCAGTTACCCGGGATAAGACCTGCTCACAGTTGCATTGGCATCCCACCCTGGTATCATGGGATGGCTGTGTGGGAGTGGTGGGAGGTGGCTGACTGGGCTCTGTCAGGAATGGTGTTGACGAGGCTTGTGGGACCTCATCACCTGAAGGGGCATTGTCATCCCCTTCAGAGATCATCTCTCCTTCTGGCAGAGTAGATTAGATTAGATTAATTTTACACACATATGAATACAGGGTAAAAAAAAAATGCAGTTTAGCATGTAATCAGAAGAGGAAGGAGCAGTATGTACACAGTATAAACAGTAGCTGTCATGTACAGTTAAGGTGGGTTTAATAATATGAAGTCCGAGGCCTTTTGGACACCTCCAAGGTGAAACCCTCTACCTTTTTTGAATATTTTACCAATCTAAAGTAATTTCTGGAACTGTATCACATATCATTCTCTTGTTCACCTCCATGGCAATAAGAATCTGACAGAAAAAGGAATTCACACCTGGAACCTGAAAAACTGTGTCCAAAAAAGTTGTTTTGTGCTTGTTACAAATGTATAAGAGTGCATTAACTAGATTCTAAGATTCTAAAACTGCAAGATTATCAGTCTCTGGGGGTGTTACTTATATGTTTCTAGGACAAAAACTCAAGGAGTTTTAAAAGTAGAAGGTTTCAAAAGTACCGAACGGTTCCGTTTTTGGAACATGGACCTCAAAGGGTTAAATCAGCATTCATACACAGAAAAAGGACACATGTACTACAAACAATATACAACTGTACTATACTTATGTACAGATGGGTATGTGGACTGAGTAAATATAATAGAAAAAGATGCAAGATCAAATATCCAATTTTCCTACAGTAATATACAGATAGGCTATACTTGTCACAGATCGGGGTGAGGTGAAGGAGGACTCCAATGCACAGTACTGAAGGGAAAAATAAGTTAATAACAAAACTAAGAAACATAAAGACAAGACAGACAAAACCTGGGAACAAACGACCAGAGTCCACGGTGATGATGAATGTCCGGGTTATGGAGGTGACATTACTGAATGGTCCCGCACTGGCAACTGCAAGCCTTACTGCTTTTATAGCCACAGATGAGGAACGGCTGCAGCTGCGCAGTGCGGGACCAGGTGAGTGTGGAGATGACTGGGGGAAAGGTCACCGGAGCAGAGGTCATGAAAATACTATTACATAAATGCGTAAGTGTACAAGCATGATAAATAAGTACAGGAATAGATTAATTTCCTTACCAATGGGCATCGTAGACTGATGTCCTGCATCACCTAAAAATAATTTCAGATTTAAACATCACTTTGAACGATATAATGCCTCAGCAACCTTTCAAATGTTGATGCAGTAGTGTTTAATGATAAATCACAATTTATCATTAAACATGGAGCTGGTACTGCTCATACGAACATGCTCATGCTTAAACATGCTCATGCTTCCTGCAGAGACCATATGGGCTGTAAATAACTACTAGTAAAGGTTAAATTATTAATAAATAATAAAGTACAAATTAAATAATAAATAATATATATTAATTTGAGTTAAGCTGCATAGAAATTAAACAGAATGTGGTTAGTGAACCTTCTTTAAAGTTCCCTTGTAGACTGTGAAACACAAACATTATGAACAGCACTTAAAAGTACCACATTCATTGTTCTTACCTTTATCCAACACAGACACCATTGGGACAGACGGACAGGACTCCCTCAGTTGAGCCAGCTCTTTCACAATGGCCGCTCTTTTAGTCTGCTTAAGGAACGGCTCCTGGTCCTATTAATGTAAAATGACTTTTTATTCAACTCTAAACTATTCTAACAGAAATATTTATATATTATGCATTTAAGATTGCAAGTCTTTTTGTCACATTTCAGTTATTATCTCACCTCTGCTGCTGTTATTTCGTGGGTACCAATTAAATTCTTGTCCAGACGCACCAACCAACCCTAAGCCTAACCACTTGCTATCACCAACGTAGATAGGGGGTCTCCACCTGTTACCACCAATGAAAATAGGTGGTCTTCACCTGTCAACCCTGTTACTACTAATGCACATTGGGGGGGTCTCACCAATTACCACCAATGCAGATGAGGGGGTTCCACTGTTTACCACCAATGTAAACCTTCCACTTCTTACTACCAATGTGGACCCGTCCAATAAGGAACAGAGGGTACAAAGACAAAGGGCACCCAGGGGGGTCCACACCACAACAGTAACTACACCCCCATTAGACTCCATTCCAGATCCTATTCCACAATCTGTACCACAGATTATAGACACACCCATACTTGAACCCAGGACAGGCCACCTGGATTTGGGGAACATTCACAACACTTCAGGGGATAGCATTCTGACTCCCACAACACTGGAATGGATTCGGGTGTTGGAGGAGACAGAACAAAACCTTTATCCACCACTAACACAGACAACAACAGGCCTTACTGCACAGGAAATTGAATTATTTGAGAACCATAGTTGGGAAGAACTTTCTACTTACCCTTCAGATGAGGAGGGTTCACATATTCCTGGGGAGATAAAAAGAGAGGGGTTAGTTACAAAACATGGGCCACAATACAAAAACAAGAGAGATACATGGGGGCTGTCAGTTACTAAGGATATTGTGATCATTGGGGATGAAAATGTGGGGATTATGGAGAACTTCCAAAATCCAGATATCCAAATAGACAGCACAATGGCTTATACAGGGGGCTAAGGATGCTAATTTGGCAAAAGTTTTGGTTTTGGCATTTGGCATTAATCACATCAAACAGCAACCAGCCACTGCGGTAAAACAAATGCAGGGGGCACTAAAGAGAGCAAAAGAAAAATTCCCACAAGCAAAATTATACATACCTCTAATACATTATAGCCAGTCCCTCTCAGCAGCAGCAAAAAAACCTTGGATTGTATGAACGCATACATCAAGAAGAGAGTATCTTACATTTCACACACATCACAGGAAGTTCTCTGCACTGGGGAAGATCAAACCTTATGGACTGTGACCACAGCCATAACATGTTCTTGGCATTAAACTAAAAATCCCTCTCATCATGCAGGATGAGAGGTTTTTCCAAAATAATTTGGATAAATTCCAGGATAATTTAGACCAAACACAATTTAATAACTGGCAAAATTTAAACAGTACAGGTAATGTATTAAATTTGTCTAAAATTAAAAAAAAAAAAATAACATCACAAAGAAAACTATTGAACAAGGGACTCACCTTTGTACCTACCGTTAAGATTGGAACCTGGTTGAAGGAAGAAATAAAAAAAGATTTAAATAACTACCACAGAAAAATAAAACTGGCTGTATTTTTTGATGAAGAGGGGGATGATGGGATACCAGAAAAGTTTGTTTATCCCTCTTCTTGATCACCTCCATGGTAGGAGCTTCCCCAGGAATTAGACACTCTCATTAATATGGATTTGACATTTATGGAAAATAATTTTAAAATAATTAGGGAAAAACATAATCTGTCACCTGATGAGATTGAGGCCCTCAAACAGTTAAAACAGGACAGAAATATTATTATAAAACCGGCTGATAAGGGGTCAATGACAGTTATAATGGACAAAACACAGTATATTAGAGAGGTTGTTTCCTCTTTGTCTGTGTGTTTTCTCTGCCTCTGTGTCTCTGCTCTGTGTTTCACCTTTCACCCTGTTCTGTTTCCCTGGCCAATCATTAGATGCAACTCACCTGGTGAGCTCAGCTGAACTCATCAGGTGAGGAGTATATAAGACTGCATTCAGACCTGAGTCAGTGCCAGATTATCATGATCCGTTCCTCTGATTCTCCAGCAAACTCTCTGATCTGTGTTCCGTGTACCAGACCTGTTTCTGTCCGACCTCTGTTTTCTGCCTGATTCTGTTGATACTGAACCTGGACCGGATTCCGCTACACCCTTCGCCGCCTGCCCTGACCTTGGACCGTACACCGACCCCGACCCCAGCTGCCTGCCCTGACCCCGAAACGGACATCGACTTCAAGACCCGCCGCCAGCCCCGACCTTGGACCAGAACCGGCTCGGATCCAGCCTCGCCCTCAGGCGAGAAGAGATCTGCTGACCTCAGTCGGTATTGTTCCTTCAGAACCCTGAAAGACTTTAAAGGGGACATAACCTCTCTCTGCTGTATTGTGTATTTGAACAGTCTGTTAATAAATAACTGCTTGGACTTTTATAAGTGTCTCCTGTTCTGCACTTGGGTTCCCTGCGGTCCGTCACATTGAAAGGCAATTAAATGACACTGTTTATTACAAAAAACTTAAATATCCCATTTATCCAGACACTATTCCTATTATGAGGAAAATTATTTAAAAAAATGGAGGATAGGAACAAACAAAACATCAGTCCCCACCCCTTCCCCACCCCCCTTTGCTTCAGGACCTATCCCCCCCACCCCCCATTCCTTGGCAAAAAAAATTAAAAAAAATAATTCGTCATTATCATCATACCTATCTACCATGGCTACATAACAAGGATTTCAATGTAAGAATTACCTTGTCCCGTATCTGTATATTTTTTGTTTTTGCCTGATTCATTTTCGAGGCCCATTGCTCTAATGATGCAATGTCCAGGAGCCATTTGTGAGAGTTCACCAATTGTGGGGTTTTCCACCTGCACACTAGTAGTCATTTTGCAGCAGTTAAACCAGCCAGCAATATACGCCGTTCTGGGAATGTTAATTTCATTGTTGAGCAGTCGTTAAGTAGCAAAATTTCGGGTAGAAGTGGGATTGGTTTCGATCATAATTTAGAAAGTAACGTTAATATTTTCTACCAAAAAGATTTTGATTTTGGACATTCCCACATGAGATGCATAAATGGTAAATGGACTGCATTTATATAGCGCTTTTCCACCTTCATGGTGCTCAAAGCACTTTACATTAGCCTCTCATTCACCCATTCACACACACATACTCATACACCAGTAGGTTTCTAAGGTCTACGGGAAGTCCTACTGGGGGCCTAAGTCAGGGTTCAGTGTCTTGCCCAAGGACACTTTGACATGTGGACAGCCAGAGCCGGGACGTGAACCGCCAACCTCTCGGTCATTGGGCGACCCACTCTACCAACTGAACCACAGCCGCCCCGATCCGAAAAGAGCCTACTGCATTAAGATTGCATAGCGTGCAGTTAGGTGAGGAGAGGGCTCTGATTTTAAATAGAGTGCATGGTGTAAGATATGTTTTGTGCACAAAGTTATAATGAATAGCTTGATGATCAGGATTTCTTGAAGCTAGTTGTATATTTTGGAAAACTATTTTCCAATTTACTTTTGTGACATCACAATCAGTTTCCCACAACTTGATGACTTTCAGATAATGATCCTGGGCTTCCTGTAGAAAAGAGTACATTCTAGAAACAACACCTTTCCTTTACAAAAAAATGGAATGGGCTGGGTGAGCGGACAACGGAGTATTCCAGAGAACTCCATATGTTCGCATTGCTGTTCTCAGTTGTAAATACAGGAAAAAAGATGTTCCTTGTAAGTTGTATTTCTGTTGCAGCTCTTGAAAAGTTAAGAGACCAGAGGTATTGCATACATCGCCTAGAGCGTAAAGCTTTCCGCTCCACTGAGAGAATGAAATGGGGAGATTTCCAATTTTAAGACAATGATTATAAAAAATTGGTGTGTGCAAGAACCACTGTGATTTCGTTTTGCAATGTGAGTTAAAATGATTCCAGGTTCTAATTATTTCAGTTATGATTACACCATACTGAGTACAGTTATTTGAGGGAATATTAGAATAGATAAAGTCTTGCAGTCTGTGAGGCAACAAGATATTTTGCTCAATAGACTTCCAAGAAGCAACCGAGGAAGGATTTAGCCACACGAATAAAGGTCGAAGGATAAATCCCCAGTGATACCATTCAAAGTTTGGTACACCAAAACCTCCCTCATTTTTTGTTTTTTGTAGAACGGAAAGCTTTCAATTCAATTCAATTCAATTTTATTTATAAAGCCCTAAATCACAACAAAGTCGTCTCACAGGGCTTTACAAAAACATAATCAACTACAGAGATACATGAAAAGTCCCAAGCATCCCCTGTCCTTAGACCCTTCCCCTGTCCTTAGACCCTCCCCCTGTCCTTAGACCCTCCTCCTCGGCAAGAAAAAACTTCCAAACCCAGTGGGAAAAAGAAGAAATCTTGAGGAGAACCACATTGAAGGACAGATCCACTCCCATGGACGGACAGACTATAGATGAACGTCCATTTATAAATGAAGGGGGGGGCTGGTCCAAACAGGCAGGGGCGGGGGTCCAGGGTCACAGGTCGGCACAGGCGAGACACTGTAGATCCTGTCGTCCATGGCTCCCACACAGACACTGTCAGGAGAGCCACCACTCCCCCCAGGGGGAGGGGGGGGGGGGGGGGGGGGACGACGACACCAGGTGACTAGTCATGAACAGACTTGGTATGAAAGATAGATATAAGATAGAGCTTATAAAATTGACTCGAGGGAGAATGTTCATTTTTATAGGAGATATACGTGCAGAAAAAGACAATGGGAGAGAGTTCCACTTTCGCAAATCAGAATCTACCTCCTTAAAAACCCTTTCATAGTTGTTTTTAACCGTTTCTTTTAGATATTGACTCCAAGGTATTTACATTTTTTAACCACAGGTATGTTATATGATGAATAATCACAATCACTTACATGTAGTGGGAGAAGGGCAGACTTTCCCCAATTCACCTTCTATTCCGAAATTGTGCTAAAAGCATTGTACAGACTGAGAAGATGGGGAAGAGAATCTCTAATGTCCTGTATATATAGTAGAATATCATCAGCATATAGAGATATGCAGTGGGATGTGTCATGAACAGAAATAGGATGATGGCTAACTGACTGACTGACAGCTTTTTCATCATACTTTATTTCCGAAGTGTACAACGTTCTGTAAAACTCAACAAAACAATAATTTACTTCTTTAGGGTTTGTGGTCAGATTTCCCGATGAATTTTTTACAGTGGGTATATTTGCATATTTTTCGCAAGTCTTCAATTTCAACGATAATAATCGACTTGGTTGTGAGTTGTTTAGGTAAACATTTTGCTTTGTTTTGTGCCTCAGGAAATCTGCTCGTTTTAAGAGTAAATGGTTGAGTTCATTCTTGAGTAGATCTCTTTTAAGGACTAAATCGGAAGAAGTGTCCGATATTAGCGACTGTTCTGCTTCAGCAATTTGATTTTCTAGTGTTTGAATACGATGTAGATTAGATTTATTTAAATTAGAAGCAAAGCTGATGGTTTGGCCTCTAATTCCGCCTATTAATGCCTCCCAGAAAATAGTGGGGTCTTCTACTGACGTTCTATTAAGTAAAATGAATTCATTTAAGAACTCTTTTTCATTTTGGTTATAAATTAATTATTTTGTAACAATGTGCAATTAAACCGCCAACGAGTTGCCCTTATTGGTTCAAATAGTACTTGCAGTTTCCCTGTCACAGCCTTGTGATCTGAAAGAGACATTGGTAGTAAACTCATTTCTAGTACTTTATTATATAAATGAGTGGAAATGAAAATGAAGTCAATGTGTGAAAAAGTGTGATGGCGAGGGGAGAAAAAAATAAAATCCCTTATTGCTGGATACATGGTACGCCAGGCATCCAGCAATGCCAGTCTGACGCCCAACTTCTCAAGGATTTAGAACTTAAAGACTGGTCTCTAGACTCATTAATGATGTTTTGTTTGTTCCATTAGGTGATGTGCTTTACTGAGCTTTTTGTTTCCATATGTTATTGTGGAAAATGTACATCAAACTTTTTGTTATGTATCTCACCCCTGTGTACTTTTTTTTATTTAATTTTTTTCCTCTCCTCTTAAAAACTGGAAAAATCTGAATAAAAAATTGATCACAAAAAAAAAAGGAGGATAAGAACTATATTACTAAAAAACAGGGGATTTATTTATCCGGGTCCAACACCCCTCGGGAAAGACAATTCTATATCTTACCTAAGATACATAAACCCCCTGAAAAATGGACCATCCCCTACATTTTGCCTCCTGGTCGGCCTATTGTGTCCGATTGTGGAAGCGAAACCTACCACACAGCCAGTTATATAGACTTCTTCCTGAACCCAATCTCAACAAAACACCCATCGTACATTAAAGACACATACCATTTTATCAACATTATTAAAAACATAAATTTACCTGATGAATTTTTTCTTTTTACCATGGATGTAAGTAATTTGTACTCTAACATTGACATACACACAAGAATAGAAGTAATAAAAAAAATATTTAAAAAAAATATCCAGACACTAAAAAACCTGATGATGAATGAATCCAACTATTGGGAATTAACCTTAGGAGGAACGATTATGAATTTAACAACAATTATCTACAAATTAAAGGGACGGCCATGGGGAAGAAGTTTGCACCCTCCTATGCAAATATTTTTATGGCTGATTGGGAGGAGAAGGCCTTAAATAAATGCATTAAAAAACCTTTTTGTTATTACAGGTATCTTGATGATATCTTTGGAATATGTACAGGAACCCAAAAAGAATTTATGGATTTTATTGATACACTCAATAGTCAGGATCAGTCTATCCAGCTGTCTTTTGACATTGGGCATTTTCAAATTAATTATCTGGACACATTAGTATATAGGGGACCTAAATCCTCTCTCACACATAAATTGGACATAAAATTTTTTTTTTTTTAAAAAACAGATAAACATACATTATTATTTAAAAATAGTTTTCATCCAAAACACATTTTCAGGGGACTGATTAAATCACAACTTACCAGATTCTACAGGATATATACACAAGAACATGATTATAAAGAGGCAGTGAACATTTTATTTCAGGCCTTAAAAAACAGGAAATATGGGAGGAGTTTTTTGAGACAGTGCTTTAATGACTTTCAACCTAATAACATCAAAAACAATCAGGGAAATACTAAAATCATTCCAATAATCACCAAATTCACCTCGTCCTCATTTAGAGCTACATCACATTTCAAAACACACTTTAATACAGAATGATGTCAAAAGGGGATACTTCAGGATTATACAGTAATTAGGGCCTTTAAGAGACATAGAAACTTAAAAGATATACTCACCAGAGCCACATTTTCTAATATTATAACTACACCTATTCATAAAATACCACACCTGATCAGCACACAGAAAATACAAAATACACATAATAACACTTTTTATGGTATCCAACAATCCGGCCAGACCGCTTCGATCACAGGGAGTGGGAAGGGGGACGCCCCGGTGGGGATTGATTTCTCTGGGCAACGGACAGTGCAGTTAGGGCTCCGGGGTTTTACAACGCCGGGGTCCGCCACCACTATAACCCTAACCCTAACCCCTACCCCTAACCCTAAACCTAAACCTAACCCTAGGGGACAGGATAAAATGATGATGGGTGAAACCAAAAAGGATACACATTGTCCAAACGGTCCCCAATCTGAATCCCCACCAAGAGCCAACCATAAAAACCTGCCATTGGTGCCCGCCTCTACCTCACGCCCGGAGCCCCTGGTACATCCTAGGACCACAAGGAAAATCTTTGATTGGTCTCTGGAGGTCACCAAACCTATAATTATACTAGGGGATTCGAACCTGGCACGTATATCTAGTTTCCAGGACAATAGAGTACAGGTGGACAGCTTCCCAGGGGATTCCTTTTACCACATCAAGGGGGTGCTGGAGAAGGTTAATCCAGACCCCAGGGTGGAGAAGGTGGTCCTGGCAGCTGGCCTAAACAACTGCTTAGCTAAACAGACAAGTGTAACAACGTGGAAACAGTTGCTCAGGGTGGCCCAGAGCAGGTTCCCAAATGCTGTGGTTCATGTCCCAGTTATTAACTTTTCTTTTAGCCTGGACGTGACACAGCAGGCTCTCCTGAGGGCTCTTAATGAGAAAATTTTGAATAAATGTGTATTCTTACCTGAGCTAAACCAGCTACTATTTAAGACCCAGCCCTGCGACCCTATCCACTGGACCAGGGACACCGCGGACCGCATCCTCAGTCTCTGGTTAGACCACCTAAACATGTGAGGGGAGAAGAGGGCTTATTAGCAGCTCGCCTCAAAAATGTTACTAACCTTTCCAAATGTTTCAGACTCACAGCAGCAGAAGGTGAGGTCTTGGAACGGGGCCTGACTTTCATCCCCACCCCGGGTCGGGTTGACCACATGGAGCTTCGGAGGGACCTCTATAAGTATCACAGAAAATTAAAGTTATTAGATCATTTCAATTAAACACTAAACTTTAAACATGAACCATTCACTGACTCATCCACCTGGATTCCGTCAACAACCTCACTCATAATGCAGTCACTAATCCAGCGGGATCTGGATACCTTCAAGACACAGAGAACAAAACCACCAACTCAGTTTAACTTATCCAAAACACAATGAAATGCAATAAAAACACTCAGAGATAATAATAACATCATCATCAAACCAGCCGATAAAGGCTCACAGATTGTCATTATGGACCTATTCCAATATCTACTAGAATCAAACAAACAATAAACAATACGAAACACTACATCCAATTCCCCAAATCCATTCAACCACACACACAGATTATGATCCGGAACATCCAAGACAGAATGTATAATAACAGATTTATATCACTTAAACAACTCCGTTACCTGAGCGGACCAGATCAGCCCAGGCCCAGAGAATTTTATCACCTCCCAAAGATCCACAAACCTCCAGATAAGTGGACGGTCCCTCACAAGGTTCCATGTGGCCGACCCATCGTCAGCAACTGCGGCTCAGAGTCGTATCGAATTGCAGAATACATCGACCATTTTCTCAATCCACTATCACAAAAACACAATAGTTACATTAAGGACACATACGATTTTATCAATAAACTTAAAGGACTACACTTACCAGCTCATGCTTCTCTCTTTACAATAAATATAAACTCACTTTATACTAACATTGACACGACTCTGGGTGAGGGATGTCTTCAACAGGTATCCGGACCCTGATAGATCAGACAATGACCTGCTTGAGCTGCTCGAAATTAGTCTAACCAGAAACGACTTTGAGTTCAATGGCAAAACCTACCTGCAAACATGGAACAGCGATGGGTAAAAAGTTCGCCCCGGCTTATGCCAACCTCTATATGCGCTTCTGGGAGGGTACAGCATTCACTAAATGCACCCATTTACCCGTCATCTACCTCCGTTATTTGGATGACATCTTTGGCATCTGGCAACATTCCACTACATAATAACAGTTTTAAACACACATCACCCGGCAATAACTATAACACACAACACACAGTTAGCCGAAATAGAATTTCTGGACACACAGGTGTTCTTCATCCCACAGGATGAAGTAACCAAAACATTAGCTACCCGCGTTTTTTTCAAACATACCGACACACACGCTCTCCTACATAAATCAAGTTATCACCCCAAACACACATTTAAAGGAATCATTAAATCACAACTCATTCGCTTCATTAGAATCTGTACCTTCCCAGAGGACGCTGAAAAAGACACCACCACGCTGTTCCATGCGGTGCATCTGAGAGGCTACTCTGGCCGCTTCCTCCGCTACATCAAAGCAGAGGTCAGACTCTTATTTGCAGGAGGGGAGGGGCATGAAAGACCGGTGGATGGAGAGGGCGGAAAGCTTCCCCTGGTAACAACATACACACAGGAAACAGCGGGGCTGGGTTCCAAAATAAAAGCGCACTTTGAGGAAATTAAATTAAAGGAAGAAAACCTCAGGGATTTCAAAATAATATCCGCATATAGGAGAAATAAAAACCTGAAGGACCTCTTAGTGCGCTCCAGCCTGGCTCGGGTGGGAAACACAAAGCAAAAGGACAACAAATATTGTTTAAAAACTCATTTTATTGTAAATAATATAACGGGGGTGGGTGCTCCAACCGCTCAAGACTTAAATTTAAATACAAAAAACGTGGTATACGGGATTAAGTGTGGGAGGTGCTGCAAACTTTACATAGGAGAAACAAAAAACCCTCTGAAGGCGAGACTCCAGCAGCACCTCTACCACATCCAGAAACAGGACAGGGACACGGTCTTATATAAGCATTTTATTGCACATGGCATGGACAATTTTAAAATATTTCCCATATGTGCCAGAGCACATTGGACTCTGCGGGAGAGGCAGAGGGTGGAGAGACGCTGGATCCAGAAACTGGGTACGTGCCACCCCGACGGCTTGGATGAAAAGCCGGGGTGACCAAACATGCACCCTCTGCCTCCATCTTCTGGCGAGTTCCAGCCATTACAGCAGGAGGACCATGCAGCCCCTGAAGGAGGAGAGGAAAAACACAAGAGCATCCTTTTTAGAGAACATAAAAACAGACTCTCATGATTTTTTAATTTATTATATTTATTTATTTATTATCTTATTTATTCTCTCTTATGAATTAATTCCATGCATGACTTTTTTAATGTTTCTTTTATGAATTGTTTTGTTTGGTGTGCCTTATTTTATGTATGATTTTATGTTTTTTATATGGTTTTAATGAATTTCCTGCATGTAGCACTTCTTTTGCACTTGGGACAACCTTAGTTGTCCCACTCAGTATTTATTGCTCTAAGAGAGATAAATAATTTTATTATATGTTTGTTTTTTATACATGTACCTTTAAGAGTTTGTTTTTATTCTTGTGAGAAGCCCACTGTAATGCCTCTTTTAATGCTTCTTTTAGTATGTTTTTTTAAGTCCTGCTGGGACCGTGTTCCTGTCCTCACCGTACACCCCCCCGGTGGGAGCATCCGACTCTGTACCCTCAGGGGAGCACTTTTACTCTTTTAATATTTTATTATTTTAATTTCTTTTATCATTTTATTGTCTGGATAGGGGATATAGATTATGGAGGTTTTTAAACTGGGCACTTGCGCCCGTGTAAGGTTCTGTCACCCCTTCGGGGTGCCAGAACTCCCCTTCCCTAACCTAACCCTAACCCCTAACCCTAACCCTAACCCTAACCCCCTAACCCTAACCCTAAGCCCCTAACCCTAACCCCCTAACCCCCTAACCCTAATGATTGGGCACCCATCACAACGCACACACATGACACACACACACAACTTTACACCTCAGATCACACATAGGACAGGCACGTCACACAGAGGGAGATACGTACAGAAAGCACATCCACATACGGCTACACTCACTCACACAACTGAACCACATACCAGTTCAGCTCCTCTTACCGGACCACCACCACCAGAGACGAGATATATCAGCAAGCTTTATTTTCGATTGATACAGATTACACACCACCAACAGATAATTGAAGCATCCATTAACAATAAAACCCCTCCCTTGGGAATGCAGAGACAGGTGAACCGATTGACATCATTCATTAAACCAGCGGCCCCGACATCAGACACTTCACTTCAACTTACAGCCAACACAAACCACTGGATAAATAATGTGTTAGACATATTACGCACACATTATTTAAATAGCACCGCCTCCACTCTATCAGCCATCCGAGCTTTAAATCCGGACCCTTTGGCCCTACAAATAGCCCTAGGCTGGGCGGGCAAAAGATACAAAAATAAGCTAACTAATCAGACCATCCACACAGTTAAAAACATACTAGCCTCCACCCCACATATTCCTCCGTCAACCGGTTCACCTGTCCGTCAATCTCCAATCACCCATAATGCTCCAATTACAACAGACACAACACACACTCAGCAGGTGAGAGGGGACGCTTTTCCTCCCCTCCCGAAGGCAGCGGCCCCGTACAAACTGTCACTCTACCTGGGCCCGCGGAGCACTCTGGTAGAGGCTGTGACCCATGGGACCGAACCCAAAACCATTACTGGTCCCGGCGAGGCTCCCGTACCCCCAGGACCTGGTCCACAGAACTCTACGACCCCCACAGACCCACTTAACCAGACCACATCAACCAACCCGCCGCTGGAGCGCATCGACGGGGCCGACCCCGCCCCCTCCTCCGGGAAGGGGCCGCCCCCTGGACCGGCTCGGCGGGCTCCCTCTGGTGGTGAAAACCTGAACCCTGACCCCGGGTCCCCGGAGCCGGATTCTGCCTCTCCCCACACGGAGAGATTGAGGACAAAACAGACAGACATACGGACGGCCTTAACCCAGACCACAACCCGTACAGGACCAATTAAACCTTCTTCTGTCACTTTTCAGCACGGCACACTTCACTCAGCAAAACCTCCACCTGCCGCACTTAATCGGACACAAACTAACCCTTCGGCCCAGGAACGGAAAGTGGGCGTTCAAATCCACCCCCCACCCCAGGTAAAAAATAAAAACATAACAGTACAACACACAGATAATATCACCATTAGACAAGAATCCAATGTAGCATTAATAACCCAGGACACCATTCTTCCTCTTCCCCTATCTCCAACAGAGGGCTCGGATGGCCGGGCGAGCAGGACGCTAGGGCAGACCCCCCAGGAAAAAATAAAACAGAGAGAGGGTACTAAAAATATGATTGGGGAATTAAAGGCCAAAATGGCCCCCACAACCCCTTCTGAACCCTCTTCTCTTCCTCAATGGGGGGCAAAGCCTTTTGACTGCTCAGCTCCGGCCACCGAAGCCCTCAGACCCCTAGACACCAACTCCCAGGACCCCCTAGTACCTAATAACTCAACCAATTCTCCTATCACCATAAAACCCACATACCATCTAGCCAGACCCCACCGTAAGTTACAGGACTGGCAATTCAAACCCAGAAGGTCTGTATTAGTGCTGGGGGATTCTAATATTAACAGGATTCCCCCATACACTAATAACAACATACAATTGGACAGTTACCCGGGCGCAAACTTTTATCATTTTCTTAAAATCTGCCAAAAAACACCCACCTCTCCCACAACAAAAATTCTAGTGTTATCTATCGGACTCAACAATAAGGATCAGGACCCTAAACAGACCTCAATCAAACAACTAAAAGCATTATATAGGACACCCCAGCACTAACACAGACCCAAAAGCACAGTCTCTCAATAATAAACAATACAATCATGACCCACTTTCCGTTCCTGGCCGAACTACCACCTGAACAGTTTCACACAGAACTGTACCGGATTCACTGGACTGCCAACACAGCCACCCACATTCTCCAACACTGGTGCCAATTACTTAATTTAAAACACCCATAAACCCTAACCCGGACTTCCCAGACAACACCAGACTAGACCCAGACCATATCAATAACACGGACTCAGAGGACCCCACTTCCAATGTCCTCAATCTCTCTAGGCTCCTCTCTCTGTCCCCGGTCCAACGGGCTCTCCTAGAGAGGGGATTGTCATTCATTCCACTCCCCACAAAACTGGACTGGGGGGAACTTCAGGGGGACATCCACAAATTCCACCGCCGTGTAAAAATATTGGATCATTTCCACCCCCACTCGGACTTCACCCGCACACCCTTTACACACCCCTCCAATTGGGAACCATCCATAACTTCAATTACAACACCCACCAAACAACTAATTACACAGAATAAAAGGGCCCTGCGTTCCTTTAAACCCTCTTGTGATATTCCAGACAATCTATCCAGAGTGGAACGCAGGGCCCTGCATGAACTCATCCACAACCCAAATATTGTAATAAAACCAGCAGATAAAGGCTCCAAAACAATAATAATGGACAGACAACAATAGTTATTGGAAGCAAACAGACAACTAGCCAACACTGAACATTACACACCTATTCCAGAATCCATACAACACAATACACAAACACAAATCCGTTCCATTCTACAAACCTTAAGAAATAAAAATTATATCAACACAAAACAAATGCACTATCTCTCCGGACCAGACCAACCCCGCCCTAGACAGTTCTATCTCCTACCCAAAATACACAAAGACCCCAAGACGTGGACTGTCCCCCATGAGGTTCCCCCCGGAAGACCAATAGTTTCCAATTGCAATAGCACATCATATAACATCACACAGTATTTAGACCATTTCCTCAATCCCCTCTCTAGGAGACACCCAAGTTTCATAAAAGACACATACCACTTTTTAGACATTATCAGGCCCATGGTCGTTCCGCTTCATAGTTTCATTTTTACAATAGACATCACCAGCCTTTACACAAATATCAACACGGAATTAGGAATCAAAGCAGTTAAAACACTTATGGATAGACACCCAGAACCCACCAGACCCGATAAAGAAATCCTGGAACTCCTCACAATTTGCCTTAAAAATAATGATTTCCTATTCAATAACCAACATTACTTACAGGTCAGCGGAACGGCCATGGGCCAAAGATACGCACCTTCATATGCTAACATTTATATGGGCGAGTGGGAGCGAGAAGCACTGGACAAATGCCCCCTACAACCATCACTATATCTCCGTTTTCTGGACAACATTATAGGTATCTGGCCTCACACCATCCCACAATTCCATCAGTTTATCAACATACTTAATACTCATCACAAAACCATAAAAATCACACACACAATATATTCACAACAGGTAAATTTTCTAGACACCACAGTTTTCTTTCATAAAACACAAGACAACAATAAAATACTACTCACTAAAGTTTTCTTTAAACCAACAGACACACACGCATTACTACATAAAACCAGTTATCATCCAAAACACACCTTTAGAGGTCTAATAAAATCACAAATAATCAGATTTCATCGCATTTCATCACTAGACGCAGATTTACACACCTCCATCAGCATTTTATTTCACCATCTTAGAAAAAGACACTATACAAAAAGATTCCTCAGGACCATCAAACACAGCACATTGGCCAGCCTCGCTCCCACTCGCCTCTCTAACACCACTCACACACTCTCCACTTCTGACCTTCTCTGCTCCATCTCTGACCCTAATTCTAATCCTAACTCTAACTCTAACCCTGACCCTAACCTCAATTCTAACCCTCACCCTAACTCTTACCCTTACCTTAACCCTAACCCTAACCCTGACTCTCTCTCTGTCTCTGAATTCAACACAAACTCTCACCCCATAACTCACCTTCTACCACTGGTCTCCACATGCTCCCACCGCACTACTCAACTCCACTCAACAATAAAACAAATCTTTCTCACTAACCAATCACATAACCCGGCCATTCAGCAATTTAAACTCATCTCCGCACACAAAAAGAACCCTAATCTACAACAGCTTTTGGTTCAATCAGCATTCACCCCCCACAACTCTACCACTGTCACAGAGGAGCGGCTGTACAGCAACAGAAAGTTAATTTGGAACCCTTACAGCCGCTCCTCCCACCCACCATTTGGCTCCTACACACTTCACCACTGCAATATTGTTTACATTATCACATGCACCTTATGTAATAAACATTATATAGGGGAGACCGGTCACAGTTTACTAATCAGACTTAAACAGCATCTGTACAACATCAAACGGGCACGATTAAAAACACTACTTGTCACACACTTTTCACAGCACTCTCCGGACCACCTCACCATCACTGGACTGGAGGCTAATAAAAACTGGACCGTGGGACAGAGGAAGCGAGCGGAGAGGCAGTGGATAGAGAGGCTGGGGACAACGACACTGGGGGGTCTTAATGACCTCCCCCCCGGCTCCGGAGGGCCCGATGCGGGCCCAGGGGGGGCCCTCGGGAGTGCGGCGGTCCCCCGGGACAGGGAGGGGGACCCCCCTCTAAAATAAAAGTTTTTACCCCCAAGTCTCGGACATTCCTCTCCCCCGGGGCTGCTTGGACATCAGGAGTAACAGTCAGGGCCAAATTTCCAAATAAAAGTCTTTTTTTGATACACACACACCTCACTGTGATTGTACGCATAGCCCTAACACAACACACATTTAGACTTAGGTCTTCTCTGATGCTTGGGCATAATTTTAAGATTCTCTTTTTCATATGTATGGATTGATGATAATTTTGTGTATAACCCTTTATGTGTTGCATGTTTTATTGGTTTATTGTATTGTTTGAATTCATGCATGGCCCAGTTAGGGCACCCTTTGATTTGTGCATGTGTTTAACTTTTAATATTATGAAATCTAATTATATCCTATAATAAATATCTATGTTACTATTATCATTAAAATTATCATTATTAATTATATGAATATATATTTATCACATATAATTTAGTACCTATTACATATACACAGTTTATATATTTTCTATTTAATAAATAAGTTATTATAAAATAGCTATATGAATTATTTAATTATTTATCAATCAATTCTCAATTACATACACTAATCAACTCATATCACGTATACACACATATACCCTTATACAACCGTTCATCACATCTGGTCCGATGTCCTGTAACACACAATTGTGGCCTCGGGGGGGCGCCGTCTCTCCCTCTTTCCCGGTGGATGCGCTGCGCTCCGGACCGGCCGTTGCCCGGCAGGGATTAGAACAGCATGGACTCCCCACCACAACCCCGCGACAAAACCCCTCTTTTCAAACAAACCCCTTCCCCCCCCGGGGAAACCCGGCTCAGTAGGCCAGTGCTATAGAAGTCCACCTGGACCCCTACCCCAACCCTAAACCCCAACCCTAACCCTAACCCCTAACCCTAACCCTAACCGCCCTAACCCTAACCCCCCTAACCCTAACCCTAACCCCCCTAACCCTAACCCTAACCCTAACCCTAACCCTTTTATATGGTCCACTGGTTTTACAACACACTGATTTATTTTTGATGGTTTTGTATGTGTTTTAATCACCCTGTTTTTTTAAACACAAAAGCACATACTCACCTGACCACATCAGTCTGGTTCGGACAGCAGTTTCCCATCTCCTGGGGGGTTTTTTAGAGGGCCTGGGAGGACCCAGTGGGTCCCCTATTTTTCTGGGGGGGGTGCTTGCTGGGTGTTGTTGGTTGTTTGTTTTCCTGTTGTTTGGGTAAAGGGTTGCATGCTACTAAAACTGTTTGCAGTAAAGTTGAATTGAAGTTCAAGTGCATGAGGGGAACGGACCTACCTTTGGCCCCCCAGCTTAGCCTTTTTTAGTAACCCCTAAAACACAGAGAAAAAGAGAGAGAGAGGGAGACTAACAATAATAATAAAATCTCTGAACCAGTTAAGGGTTCTGTTAATCAGAACCCCCGACCTTTGCACATGTTTTTAATTTGTAAAGAATTTTATTATTCACGGTTGTATTTTTAAAGAATTTTATTTTTTGATCGGTTCCTTTTTATTTCATGTTTTAATTTTTTAAAGAATTTTATTCCTTTTACTTACCTGGGGTGTACAATTTTTTACTTACCTTTACTGTCCTTCTTTTATATTATTGGATCGAGGTAGTTCTATGATGTCCAGGAGACCATCGGGGCTCAGGAGGACCTCTATGGACTCCTCACACACAGGGCACAATAGACGGGAAGTGGGACCACCCAGGGGGGGTGAACCTCGCCTGGAGAAAATATATTTTAAACTTCTCCAGGCTTTGCACCCTTAACCCTAACCCTAACCCTAACCCGTACCCTCACCCCAACCCTCACCCTAACCTTAACCCGCAGAACCCCGACCAGGACCAGAACCCTAACCCTAACCCTAACCCTCACCACAATACCTGGGCCCAACCCACAACTCACCTCCTACCACTGGTCTCCACCTTCTCTCATCGCACCACTCAACTTCTCTCCACAATAAAACAAAACTTTCTCACCAACCGGCCACACAATCCGACAGTACAACACACTAGGCTCATCATGGCACACAGAAAAAATCCCAATCTGCACCAATTACTAGTCCGATCCGCATTCACTCCACACCATTCAGGCACCACCGCCCCGGAGGAGCGGCTGTACAGACACAGAAAAATCCTCTGGAACCCGTACAGCCGCTCCTCCCACCCACCCTTCGGAACCTACTCATTATACCATAGCAACATAGTTTATGCCATCCTCCCAAGGAAAACTGATTAAACACCACTAGAATACACACACTTATCTCCAGCAAAATAGTCCGGTTTTCTTTTCTCCCCCCCAGCGCAGCACATGTTCCAGGGGCTACAAAAGGAAGGTCTACCGACAGGGTGCACTTATGAATTCCTTATACAACTTTTTTTATATATTTATTATAATTTTATTACATGTTATTATACTTATTTATCTATTGCCATATTTATTATATTCTTCTGCTTTTAGCCCCCCTCCCCCTTTTTTTATATGTCGTTGTATGTCCACTTTTATATGTTTGCCTTTTTAATGTGTCCACTAATGGTTTTTACCCCTCTTTTTGCATGGTTTTTTGATTGCTTGGTGTGATTTTATGCATTTCTACCTTTATTATGCATGCCCCCCTCCCTCTTTTCTCTCCTTAGACATCCGTCCTTCCCAAACCCCATCCTTTTCATCTCCCATTTCACCATGTCCCAGACACCACTTACTCCTCACCCATTCCACACACACACCCCTCACATGCACAGAGGACTAGGACCATTTTTAACACTTATTTTATATAAAATCTATTATATATTTACACTATTTATTACCACCCAGACCCCACACACACCCCCCACCCACCGGGCTATGTAGCCACGCGTGTGCGCTGTACTCTCCCACTCCGCGGAGCTTCGCTGCCGCGGGGGGCGTGGCCTCCCCCGAGCAGGCTGATCCCCCTCCCCTCATCTCTTCCTCACAAGAGACACCCTGATCCGACGGGACCCGGGCTCACAACGGGGGCCGGACCTCCCCCATTGGACCTACAACCGACAGTAATCTAACCATCACTTATTATAAATAAATATACTCCCAACCCCCCTTTTTTTTACCCTTTTTTTTTTTTTTTTTTTCCCTTTTCTCCCCCGGGGATATCCCAGACCAGTGGGCCCGTGCTTTTTAAGTCCCATAGGACCCACAGCTAACCCTAACTCTAACCCCAACCCTAACCCTGCCTGTGCCACTGCTCTGGGACCCCTACTCCATCTCCCTTTCAATTTTTCATAACCTTCTCACTCAGAACACACATATCCACACATACAGGACAAAAATAAATTAAACCTCAGAGGACCCCGGCGGTGATTTGACCTATTGGCGGCCGACCGCCGTTGGGATCGACCGGGGCTCGGAGGACTAGGTACACCGGCTCCTCCAGACCACCAGCCGGAACCCAGACCTAGAGGCTCCACGCCAGCCTTGATAGGAGGACCAGCTCCAGGTCCTGGACCAGCTACTCTAGGCCATCTGGGCCTGGAGGCCAACCAACCCGGGGCTCCTCCAGACCACCAGCCTAAACCAACTCCAGGCAGCTCCAAACCGGCACAGACAGCGGGACCAGGACCAGCCACCCCAGACCAGCGGGACCAGGAGGACAAGGTACACTGGGCTCCTCCAGACCACCAGCCGACACCCGGACCTAGAGGCTCCACGCCGGCTTTGATAGGAGGTAGGATAACCCCACTCACACCACCACTGCCTAAACGGGTTTCTTTTAACCTGGGTATGGTCACATGCCAGGGGGCTAGAGGGACATGAATGGGCACCATGTACACATGGCACACACACACAATTTCATTCCACCTGCACACACCACATACAAACACTATGGGAACCATGAACCTAAAAGGAAAGACACACACATAATTCAGCCTTCAATAGCAGACACACACACACACACACCATTCAACTACATACGCATACACTCACAGGTCCACCTAACACAGAAACAAGACAAAACAGCAAACTATACTTCAAACTCATACAGGCCACTCATCACAAACAGATAATAGAAACATCCATACACACACACACTCCACCTACAGGCATGCAGAGACAAGTGACACGTCTAACATCCTTCATTAAACCTGCAGCGCCTACACCAGACACACAAGACCTATTAACATCCAACACCTTGGACTGGCTTAATAACACCCTACACATATTCCAAACACACTACAACTCTACCATCACATCCACCATAACAGCTCTACAGTCCACCACCCCAGACCACCTAGCCTTTCAAATAGCTACAGGCTGGGCCAGGAGAAGATTCACACATAGACTCAAACAACAAACCATCCATACAGTCCAGCATACATTAGGTCTCATCACTGACAACCAGACACTAGCCAGCCCACCACCCCAACAGACTCCTACCGTTCAACCTACTTCCACCACTACCCATACTACTACACACACACAGCAGATGAGGGGGGATACTTTTCCTCCACTCCCTAAGGCAGCTGCACCTTATAAGTTGTCCCTCTATCTGGGTCCGCGCAGTACCTTAACAGATAAAATAAATAGGACTGCAACCATACCCTCCATCCAACCCGACAGACCTTCTCCCCCCTCCCCACTACCTAGCCCACCCACCCCTACGGACCCACATCACCATACTACACCAACCACTAACCCGCCCCCCACACTCCAACCAGAGACATCGACCGGTCCCACCCGTTGGACCACCGATGGGAGGGACCTGGCCCCTGACCCCAGTCCCCCGGGGCCCCTGGCCCCCCCGGCCTCTGTAACCCCAGAGACCCCCTCGCCTCTTCCGGAGAGGTTGGGGACAGACCAGACTGACAGACACGTAGACCCTACTCGGACTATGACACGCACTGGACCCATCAAACCCTCCTTCACCATATCTCAGCCTTCTACCAGCATGAACCCAGACACACCCCCACCAGCCCCACCCACCCAGACACACCAGAAACTACCGGTTCAAGCTAGGGAAGTGAGCATTCAGATCCACCCCCCACCTCAGGCTAATAGAACCATAATAACAACACACATAGCCACCACTACACACACACAGTACAGGAAATCCAACGTCTCCACCATAACTCAGGATTTAATTTCTTCCCTTTCTCCCACAGAGGGCTCGGACGGTCGGACGGGCGGGTTGGTAGAGCGGACCCCCCTGGAAACAACCACATTGAGTGGGGGGCCAACCAGCATGATGATTGGGAGCACAAAGGCCAACATGGCCGCACCACTGACCCCATCTGAACCCCCCACTCTACACCAACAGGAGACCAGCTCCGCCGCCTGCCCGCTCCGGACCGCCAGAACCCCTAACCCTAACCCCCAGGACCCCACATTATTCAATCAGCCTAACATCCCAGATATTCCCCAAACCACATTCAAACCCACCTATCATTTAGCCAGACCGCATAGGAAACTCACAGATTGGTATTTCAAACCCCGTAAACCTGTGTTAGTGCTGGGGGACTCACACATCAACAGGATCCCACTACACACCTACAACCAAATACAATTAGATAGCTATCCCGGTGCTAATTTATATCATTTCCTCAAAATGTGCCAGAAAACCCCCACCTCACCCACTACCAAGATAGTCATCCTCTCAATTGGCCTTAACAATAAAGACCAAGATCCCAAACAAACCTCCATCAAACAATTAAAAGCACTCTATCGCGCAGCCAAACAAACCTTCCCCCATGCAGACATCTACATCCCACTTATCAATTTTTCCCCAGCACTAACACAGGTCCAAACGGATAACCTCACTCTCATTAATAAGACCATCTTAGCCCACTTCCCTTTCTTGAACGCACTACCACAGGACCACTTTCAAACAGAGCCAGACCAGATTCACTGGACCCCCACCACAGCCACCTTGATTCTCCAACACTGGTGCAAATCTCTCAATTTAAAACCTCATTAAAACCTAACCCGGCCTCCCCAGACAGTCTTTTACCTCCAGCCCAGACCCATCCCCCCTACTCGCACAACCCGGACTCGGTGGACTGGACTTCTGACTCAAATGTCCTCAACCTCTCCCGGCTTTTCCAGCTGTCCCCGGTCCATCGATGTCTCCTGGAGAGGGGACTCTCATTTATCCCCCACCCTACAAAATTCGACTGGGGGGGACTCCAGGATGACATCCACAAATATCACCGCCGCCTCAAAATTGCAGACTACTTCCACCCCCACACAGATTTCATCCGCGCACCGTTCACCAACCCTTCCAATTGGGAGCCCACAACCAATTCTCTTACATCACCCACCAAACACCTTATTTCATCAGATAAGAGGGCCCTGCGCACCTTTAAACTATCCATAGACATCCCGGACAATTTGTCCCCCCAGGAGCGCAGGGCCCTCCGAGAACTTATTCACAATCCCAATATAATCATCAAACCAGCAGATAAAGGCTCAAAAGTCATTATAATGGACAGACAACAGTATTTATTAGAGGCCAACAGACAACTATCCAATAACCACCACTACAGAACCATTCCCAACTCCATTCAACATCACACTCAAAACCAAATCCGATCTATCATACAGACATTAAAGGACAAACATTTCATCACCACCAGACAAGCTCACTTTCTCACTGGACCAGATTTACCCCGACCTAGACAGTTTTACTTATTACCCAAAATCCATAAAGACCCTAGCACGTGGACAGTCCCCCTGGAGGTCCCCCCCGGCCGAGCCATCATTTCAGACTGCGGTAGCGCCACCTATAATCTCACCTTATACATAGCCCATTTCCTTGGTCCCCTCTCCAGGAGACACCCGAGCTTCATCAAAGACACCTCCCACTTCCTAGACGTTATTAGACCCATGGCTATTCCGCCACAAGCCCTTCTATTCACAATAGATATCACTAGCCTATACACCAATATCAATACACAACTCGGTCTCAAAGCAGTCAGAACCATTTTTGATAAATACCCGGACCCCAATAGACCAGATTCAGAAATATTAGAACTCCTTTCCCTCTGTTTAAATAACAATGATTTCTCTTTCAACAACCAACACTATCTCCAGATCAGCGGAACAGCCATGGGCCAGAGATTCGCACCTTCGTACGCCAACATCTACATGAGCGAGTGGGAGCGAGAAGCACTGGCCAAATGCCCACTACAACCAACACTATACCTCCGGTTCTTAGACGACATCTTCGGTATTTGGCCCCACCCCATATCCCAATTCCAACAGTTCATTGACATACTTAATAATCACCACAAATCCATCCAGGTCACACACACAATAGACACACATCAGGTTAACTTCCTAGACACCACAGTATACTTCCATCAGACACACAACCACAATAAAATAATGTACACAAAGGTTTTTTCAAACCAACAGACACACATGCACTCCTCCATAAAACAAGTTATCATCCAAAACATACTTTCAAAGGCATAATCAAATCACAAATAATTCGACACCACCGCATCTCATCCACTGACGCAGACCTACACCAATCCATCAGCCTACTTTTTCACCATCTCAGACAAAGAAACTACTCCAAACGATTCCTTAGAAAAATCAAATCCAGCACATTGGCCAGCCTCGCTCTCACTCGCTCATCTAACACCACTACTCACTCACCCCCTAACCCGCAGAACCCCGACCAGGACCAGAACCCTAACCCTCACCACAATACCTGGGCCCAACCCACAACTCACCTCCTACCACTGGTCTCCACCTTCTCTCATCGCACCACTCAACTTCTCTCCACAATAAAACAAAACTTTCTCACCAACCGGCCACACAATCCGACAGTACAACACACTAGGCTCATCATGGCACACAGAAAAAATCCCAATCTGCACCAATTACTAGTCCGATCCGCATTCACTCCACACCATTCAGGCACCACCGCCCCGGAGGAGCGGCTGTACAGACACAGAAAAATCCTCTGGAACCCGTACAGCCGCTCCTCCGGGCCGGGGCCGCCTCATGGACCGGCTCGGCGGGCTCCCTCTGGTGGTGAAAACCTGAATCCTGACCCCGGGTCCCCGGAGCCGGATTCTGCCTCTCCCCACACGGAGAGATTGAGGACAAAACAGACAGACATACGGACGGCCTTAACCCAGACCACAACCCGTACAGGACCAATTAAACCCTCTTTTGTCACTTTTCAGCACGGCACACTTCACTCAGCAACACCTCCACCTGCCTCACTTAATCAGACACAAACTTCGGCCCAGGAACGGAAAGTGGGCGTTCAAATCCACCCCCCACCCCAGGTAAAAAATAAAAACATAACAACACAACACATAGATAATTTCACCACTAGACCAGTATCCAATGTAGCATTAATAACCCAGGACACCATTCTTTCTCTTCCCTTATCTCCAACAGAGGGCTCGGATGGCCGGGCGAACAGGACGTTAGGGCAGACCCCCCATGAAAAAATAAAACAGAGAGAGGGTACCAAAAACATGATGATTGGGGAATTAAAGGCCAAAATGGCCCCCACAACCCCTTCTGAACCCTCTTCTCTTCCTCAATGGGGGGCGAAGCCCTTTAACTGCTCGGCTCCGGCCACCGAAGCCCTCAGACCCCTAGACACCAACTCCCAGGACCCCCTAGTACCTAATAACTCAACCAATTCGCCTATCACCATAAAACCCACATACCATCTAGCCAGACCCCACCGTAAGTTGCAGGACTGGCAATTCAAACCCAGAAGGTCTGTGTTAGTGCTGGGGGATTCTAATATTAACAGGATTCCCCCATACACTAATAACAACATACAATTGGACAGTTACCCGGGCGCAAACTTTTATCATTTTCTCAAAATCTGTCAAAAAACACCCATCTCTCCCACAACAAAAATTCTAGTTTTATCTATTGGACTCAACAATAAGGATCAGGACCCTAAACAGACCTCAATCAAACAATTAAAAGCATTATATAGGACACCCCAGCACTAACACAGACCCAAAAGCACAATCTCTCAGTAATAAATAATACAATCATGACCCACTTTCCGTTCCTGGCCGAACTACCACCTGAACAGTTCCACACAGAACCGGACCGGATTCACTGGACTGCCAACACAGCCACCCACATTCTCCAACACTGGTGCCAAGGACTTAATTTAAAACACCCAGAAACCCTAACCCGGTCTTCCCAGACAACACCAGACCAGACCCAGACCATATCAATAACACGGACTCAGAGGACCCCACTTCCAATGTCCTCAATCTCTCTAGGCTCCTCTCTCTGTCCCCGGTCCAGCGGGCTCTCCTAGAGAGGGGATTGTCATTCATTCCACGCCCCACAAAACTGGACTGGGGGGAACTTCAGGGGGACATCCACAAATTCCACCGCCGTGTAAAAATATTGGATCATTTCCACCCCCACTCGGACTTCACCCGCACACCCTTTACACACCCCTCCAATTGGGAACCATCCATAACTTCAATTACAACACCCACCAAACAACTAATTACACAGAATAAAAGGGCCCTGCGTTCCTTTAAACCCTCTTGTGATATTCCAGACAATCTATCCAGAGTGGAACGCAGGGCCCTGCATGAACTCATCCACAACCCAAATATTGTAATAAAACCAGCAGATAAAGGCTCCAAAACAATAATAATGGACAGACAACAATAGTTATTGGAAGCAAACAGACAACTAGCCAACACTGAACATTACACACCTATTCCAGAATCTATACAACACAATACACAAACACAAATCCGTTCCATTCTACAAACCTTAAGAAATAAAAATTATATCAACACAAAACAAATGCACTATCTCTCCGGACCAGACCAACCCCGCCCTAGACAGTTCTATCTCCTACCCAAAATACATAAAGACCCCAAGACGTGGACTGTCCCCCATGAGGTTCCCCCCGGAAGACCAATAGTATCCGTTTGCAATAGCACATCATATAACATCACACAGTATTTAGACCATTTCCTCAATCCCCTCTCTAGGAGACACCCAAGCTTCATAAAAGACACATACCACTTTCTAGACATTATCAGGCCCATGGTCGTTCCGTTTCATAGTTTCATTTTTACAATAGACATCACCAGCCTTTACACAAATATCAACACTGAACTAGGAGTCAAAGCAGTCAAAACACTTATGGATAGACACCCAGAACCCACCAGACCCGATAAAGAAATTTTGGAACTCCTCACAATTTGCCTAAAAAATAATGATTTCCTTTTCAATAATCAATACTACCTACAGGTTAGCGGAACGGCCATGGGCCAAAGATACGCACCTTCATATGCTAACATTTATATGGGCGAGTGGGAGCGAGAAGCACTGGCCAAATGCCCCCTACAACCATCACTATACCTCCGTTTTTTGGACAACATTATAGGTATCTGGCCTCACACCATCCCACAATTCCATCAGTTTATCAACATACTTAATACTCATCACAAAACCATAAAAATCACACACACAATAGATTCACAACAGGTACATTTCCTAGACACCACAGTTTTCTTTCAGAATACACATGACAACAATAAGATACTACTCACTAAAGTTTTCTTTAAATCAGACATGTCCAAAGTCCGGCCCGGGGGCCAAATGCGGCCCGTGTTCAATTTTCATCCGGCCCGCAGCCTCCGTCATGAAATCAATAACACCTGGCCCGCGTGTAGAATTACTGCAGTGTGACGCAGACATCCGCGGTCAGCACCAGCAGCTTACTCTCGCCAACTTTTACCGACAGCTGAATAAGGACAGGTTATCAGAGATTCGAGCATTTGGTAAGAAAATGCTAAGCTTGTTTGGGTCGACGTATTTGTGTGAGAAGACATTCTCGGTTATGAACTTAAATAAGAGCCATGTGAGGACACGGCTATCGCACCCTCACTTACAAGACATCTTGCGCATCAATATTACTGCATTTGAGCCAGACCTGGCCTTTGTCCTGCACTCCAGATCTCAGTTTCACCCATCACACTAATGCGGACAAGTCATCATTTTTCATTGACTTAAGTCTGAATCAGGCCGCTAGTGCGCACATCACCACCGCGCGTCCTGTCCCCGGGTCGCCAAGCGTGAGAGAGAGGTGAGAGAGAGGTGTGCCAATCAACATTTATAGTTACTGTCATATTTTAAATGAGCCCTGCACTTGTTGATATGACAATTTCTCTGTTATTGTGTTTAAAAATTCTGTAAATATTAAACTGCCATGGTGAGATATTTTTTTTATGTTTCAAATGTAATTTGCACCCAAGAGTACAATTACTTCTCTTCAACTGTTACAAAAAAGTTAGTGTTAAAAAAAAGTGAAGTTAAGTGAATATTTAATTTCAATTTTCAATGTCAATTGAGTTTTGATATGCATGTTTCAAATGAACCAAAACATATGCTTAAGATAGCTGAAATTAAAATAAAAAAGCAAATGTGAAACACAGAACAGCTCGCTGAAATGTATTTAAATTAATTGCTGTTATATGTAAAGAACGTCCGCCAAGATTGGCCCCCCTACATTTTTAACACACCAAATCTGGCCCTCTTTGCAAAAAGTTTGGACACCCCTGCTTTGAATCAACAGACACACACGCATTACTACATAAAACCAGTTATCATCCAAAACACACCTTTAGAGGTCTAATAAAATCACAAATAATCAGATTTCATCGCATATCATCACTAGACGCAGATTTACACACCTCCATCAGCATCTTATTTCACTATCTTAGGAAAAGACATTATAGCAAAAGATTCCTCAGGACCATCAAACATAGCACATTGGCCAGTCTCGCTCCCACTCACACTAACAACACCACTCACACACTCTCCACTTCTGACCTTCTCTGTCCTATCTCTGGCCCGAATTCAAACCCTAACTCTAACCCTGACCCTAACCTCAATTCTAACCCTCACCCTAACTCTTACCCTTACCTTAACCCTAACCCTAACCCTGACTCTCTCTCTGTCTCTGAATTCAACACAAACTCTCACCCCATAACTCACCTTCTACCACTGGTCTCCACATGCTCCCACCGCACTACTCAACTCCATTCAACAATAAAACAAATCTTTCTCACTAACCAATCACATAACCCGGCCATTCAGCAATTTAAACTCATCTCCGCACACAAAAAGAACCCTAATCTACAACAGCTTTTGGTTCAATCAGCATTCACCCCCCACAACTCTAACACCACTGTCACAGAGGAGCGGCTGTACAGCAACAGAAAGTTCATTTGGAACCCTTACAGCCGCTCCTCCCACCCACCATTTGGCTCCTACACACTTCACCACTGCAATATTGTTTACATTATCACATGCACCTTATGTAATAAACATTATATAGGGGAGACCGGTCACAGTTTACTAATCAGACTTAAACAGCATCTGTACAACATCAAACGGGCACGATTAAAAACACTACTAGTCACACACTTTTCACAGCACTCTCCGGACCACCTCACCATCACTGGACTGGAGGCTAATAAAAACTGGACCGTGGGACAGAGGAAGCGAGCGGAGAGGCAGTGGATAGAGAGGCTGGGGACAACGACACTGGGGGGTCTTAATGACCTCCCCCCCAGCTCCGGAGGGCCCAACACGGGCCCAGGGGGGGGCCTCGAGAGCGCGGCAGTCCCCCGGGACCTAGAGGGGGACCCCCCTCCAACATAAATACATGCACTCTCAAGTCTCTGACACCCCCCCCCCCCCCTCCCCCGGGGCTACACAGACATCGGGAGCAACAGCCAGAACCAAAATTAATTTTAAACTAAAAGTCTTTTCGTATACACACACACACCTCTACTTAATAACACACACAGGCAACACACACTCATACACAGCCTTTTTCCATGCTGGTGCATAATTTTAAGTTGCTTTTTATTTGTGTTGAATGATGATTTTCTTTCTGTTTGTGTTGTTTATAATTTTTTTATGTTGCATGTGTTATGGGTTTTATTATATGTTATGAGTTTATGCATGGCCCATTCAGGGCACCCTCAGATTGTGCATGTATTGAATCAGTGCTGTTGTATATAAATTGTCAAACTTAATAAATATCTGTTATTATATAATATTAATATTTATCACATATACTTGATACTTATGAAATATGCACAGATTTTTTCATATATATATATATATATATATATATATATATATATATATATATATATATATATATATTACTACTTAATTAATCTACCATTAATTATTGTCATTATTATTATTTATTTATTTATTTATCATTACATATACATACCGATATACACCTATTGCACAAACAGCACCTATACATACAATAATCCTCAACTACAACTATCCTCAACATCTGCCCCGATGTCCTACTACACACACTTATGGCCTCGGGGTGGCGTGGTTCTCCTCCCCCTGGGGGACGGTCTGCGCACCGGGCCGACCGGGACCCGGCATAGATCAGAACAGTGCTTTGATCCCTCACGGAAATCCAATAGACATTCAACATACAGACCCACCCATATAACACAAACTTAGAGGAGAGGGAAACAAAACAAAACCCCAAACCCCCCCCCAGAGGGAACCCGGCTCAGGAGGCCAATGCTACTAAAGTCCACTTGGACCCCTACCCCAACCGCAACCCGAACCCCAACTCTAACCCTAACCCTAACCCCTACCCCCCTTACCCTAACCCTAACCCCTACCCCCTTACCCTAACCCTAATCCTAACCCCCCTTACCCTAACCCTAATCCTAACCCCCCTTACCCTAACCCTAACCCCCCCAACCCTAATCCTAACCCCCCTAACCCAGGTCCCAACCCTGACCCTAACCCTAACCCTGATCCCAGCACCAACACTGGCACCACTACACACCTTCTGCCTCTGGTCTCCACATTTTCCCACCGTACAGCCTCATTCTTAGCCTCCATAAAACACAATTTTTCCATCAATCAAAGACACAACCCTGCCATTCAACAGGTGAGACTCATCTCCGGCTACAGAAAAAAACCCAACTTACATCAGCTTCTCATCAAATCGGCCTTCACTCCACACATCAAAACCGCTACCGTCCCAGAGGAGCGGCTGTACAGGCACAGGAAAATGTTCTGGAACCCGTACAGCCGCTCCTCTCACCCACCTTTTGGCACTTACACACTCCAGCACAGCAATATTGTTTACATTATCACCTGCACTATTTGCAATAAACACTATATAGGGGAGACCGGTGGCATATTACTCATCCGTCTAAAACAGCACCTCCGTAACATCAGGCTCACTTTACTAACCACACCACTAGTCACACATTTTCAGCAGCACTCACCGGAACACCTAACCATCTGCGGCTTGGAAGCCAATAGGAACTGGACCGAGGGACAGAGGAAGAGGGCGGAGAGACAGTGGATCGGGAGGCTGGGAACAACAACCCCGGGGGGACTCAACGACCTCCCTCACAGAACCAAGGGACCTATCCCCGACCCCGCCCCGGACCCCCCCGGGGTCAGCCACGGGCCTGCAGCGGCGCCGCACCACACACAACCTAAGGGAACACCCCCCCCCCCTTTTTTTTAAAGTACCCAAGCTTTCCCATTTTGTACAAAAGCACCAGGGCGACCTCAGAAGGAACCAGCCTCAACTACACACCCCCCCCCCACCCACCCAACTACACATACACACACTCGTTTTAGCCCCCAACAGGGAACACATCCGTCCCCCCCTCCTCCCAGAGGCACCTTTATGGTTTCAAGATGTAACACTTACTCATTTATGCTATATGGCCTCCTATTTTAACTTTTACATTTTTAATAATTAATTAATTTTGTGTATATATATATATATATATATATATAACTCCAGCTATGCTAATGCTCTCTAGCATAACTCCAGCTATGCTAATGCTCTCTAGCATAACTCCAGCTATGCTAATGCTCTCTAGCATAACTCCAGCTATGCTAATGCTCTCTAGCATAACTCCAGCTATGCTAATGCTCTCTAGCATAACTCCAGCTATGCTAATGCTCTCTAGCATAACTCCATCTATGCTAATGCTCTGTAGCATAACTCCATCTATGCTAATGTTCTCTAGCATAACTCCAGCTATGCTAATGCTCTCTAGCATAACTCCAGCTATGCTAATGCTCTCTAGCATAACTCCATCTATGCTAATGTTCTCTAGCATAACTCCAGCTATGCTAATGCTCTCTAGCATAACTCCAGCTATGCTAATGCTCTCTAGCATAACTCCAGCTATGCTAATGCTGTCTAGCAAAACTCCAGCTTTGCTAATGCTCTCTTGCATAATTCCAGCTATGCTAATGCTGGTTAGCATAACTCCAGCTATGCTAATGCTCTCTAGCATAACTCCATCTATGCTAATGTTCTCTAGCATAACTCCAGCTATGCTAATGCTCTCTAGCATAACTCCAGCTATGCTAATGCTCTCTAGCATAACTCCAGCTATGCTAATGCTGGTTAGCATAACTCCAGCTATGCTAATGCTCTCTAGCATAACTCCATCTATGCTAATGTTCTCTAGCATAACTCCAGCTATGCTAATGCTCTCTAGCATAACTCCAGCTATGCTAATGCTCTCTAGCATAACTCCAGCTATGCTAATGCTGTCTAGCAAAACTCCAGCTTTGCTAATGCTCTCTTGCATAATTCCAGCTATGCTAATGCTGGTTAGCATAACTCCAGCTATGCTAATGCTCTCTAGCATAACTCCAGCTATGCTAATGCTGTCTAGCAAAACTCCAGCTTTGCTAATGCTCTCTTGCATAATTCCAGCTATGCTAATGCTGGTTAGCATAACTCCAGCTATGCTAATGCTCTCTAGCATAACTCCATCTATGCTAATGTTCTCTAGCATAACTCCAGCTATGCTAATGCTCTCTAGCATAACTCCAGCTATGCTAATGCTCTCTAGCATAACTCCATCTATGCTAATGTTCTCTAGCATAACTCCAGCTATGCTAATGCCCTCTAGCATAACTCCAGCTATGCTAATGCTCTCTAGCATAACTCCAGCTATGCTAATGCTCTCTAGCATAACTCCATCTATGCTAATGTTCTCTAGCATAACTCCAGCTATGCTAATGCTCTCTAGCATAACTCCATCTATGCTAATGTTCTCTAGCATAACTCCAGCTATGCTAATGCTCTCTAGCATAACTCCAGCTATGCTAATGCTCTCTAGCATAACTCCATCTATGCTAATGTTCTCTAGCATAACTCCAGCTATGCTAATGCTCTCTAGCATAACTCCAGCTATGCTAATGTTCTCTAGCATAACTCCAGCTATGCTAATGCTCTCTAGCATAACTCCATCTATGCTAATGTTCTCTAGCATAACTCCAGCTATGCTAATGCTCTCTAGCATAACTCCAGCTATGCTAATGCTCTCTAGCATAACTCCAGCTATGCTAATGCTCTCTAGCATAACTCCATCTATGCTAATGTTCTCTAGCATAACTCCATCTATGCTAATGTTCTCTAGCATAACTCCAGCTATGCTAATGCTCTCTAGCATAACTCCAGCTATGCTAATGTTCTCTAGCATAACTCCATCTATGCTAATGTTCTCTAGCATAACTCCAGCTATGCTAATGCTCTCTAGCATAACTCCAGCTATGCTAATGCTCTCTAGCATAACTCCATCTATGCTAATGTTCTCTAGCATAACTCCAGCTATGCTAATGCTCTCTAGCATAACTCCAGCTATGCTAATGTTCTCTAGCATAACTCCAGCTATGCTAATGTTCTCTAGCATAACTCCAGCTATGCTAATGCTCTCTAGCATAACTCCAGCTATGCTAATGCTCTCTAGCATAACTCCAGCTATGCTAATGCTGTCTAAAACATGCCTTATCTCTTTACTTTTGATACTTTTATCTCCCTCAGCTTTGTGAAATAAATCTTGTTTCAACCTTACATTCTCTGGTGAAAAGTTGTTTATTATTTATTCCAGGGTGCAATGTTTGTTTTCTTGCTTTTGATAAAATGTATTTCACTCACCGCAGATGATGATTATATATTATTATTATTATTATTTACATACAGCATATGTGCTCCAAAAGGCTCATTTTGAACCATCTTCAGTAGAGTTAACCCTAACCCTTAACCCTAACCTTAAGCCTAACCTTAAGCCTAACCTTAAGCCTAACCTTAAGCCTAACCTTAAGCCTAACCTTAGGGCTGATGGGAAACGGAGGCATCATCACTGCTTTTCATTTAAACCTGAAACTATGTTCAACACAAAAACAACACATGTGCAGTTTTTGTTCAACTTCTGGATTTTATTACAAAACAACTGTACAACAAACAAATACACAAAAATAACCTTTAACCATTAACCTTTGAAAGACACGAAAAAAAACACAAAGGTTCAGGAAAATACTTTAGACCGGGTTCAGCTGGGTCTGGATCCAGGCTAGATCCAGATCAGATCTAGACCAGCACAGCCTATGAGGACCAGCAAGCTTTAGGGAGGAACCACTGACCTGGACCTGGACTGCATCTGGACTAGACCAAATCGGAGCCAGACAGGAACCAGATCTAGACTAGACTGGATTTGAACCAGACTGAGACCAGATCTGCATTAGATCACATGTGGACTAGACTTAATCTGAGCCAGATTAGACCAAATCTAAACCAGACCAGAACCCGATCTGGACTAGACCGGATCTTAACTAGACCCAGTCTGAACTAGAGTGGGACTAGGTCCGGGTTTTAACCAGACCAGGGTGGACCAGGACCAGGTTGGAGGCACTGTGGTGCAGATAAAGGCTCAGAACTCATTAACGAAATCGACTTGAACCAGTTTGAACAGATGGAGAGGTTGCCATAGAAACAGTCACATGATGTCACAGACTGAAGTGACAACGACAGAGCGTTTACGGTAAAAAACGAAGCTTTTCATTCGTTCATGTTCACAGTTGGATTTTCAATAACAACCTGGTCAGTGTTTAATTAATTAATTAAATCATTGAGGTCGACTTTAGCATAATTTAACTTTTAAAACTAATTTAAAGGTTTATATTTTATTGAAAGATTCATCTAGATTTTATTTATTTATTATATTTGATTTAGTTGAAGTTCAGACATTTTTATTCAGTTTAATTGATATTTTTGTAGACGTCTAATGTTTTAATGGAATGTCTTTTACAACAGACAGTAGTTTTAAAGAGTGCAGAACAGTGCAGATAAAAAACATTTCTTATTATTATTATTATTATTTGTCATATTTATGGATTTTTGGTCAAAGAATAAGGTGATAGGACCAATATTTTTGGAAGGTATTAACAGACGTGCAAGTAAATAAGTAAAATTAATTTATTACTGAAATTAAATAGATTTTTTAGGTTTCTGCTAAAACTAAATCTAACAGAAATAGTAATTTATGAAATGTTTAATCTCATGATGACTTTTTAATCTAAATAGTTACTTTTTTCCGCCATGTCCATATCTATTAAACTGAGTAACTTTAACTTGATCAAACACATTTTCTACACACTAACTCAACTTTTAAAATATTTATTTTTACAAACTTTTATGATTTTTTTCTTGATTAAATAAGTATTACTTCATTCATGTCAAAAAATGTAGTTTTAATTTTTTTAATTTGATTACAATTGAGAAGTTGTACTTTTTACGTTTAGTTCAATAAAGCAGTTGAATTAGTACTTCTACTTTAACAGTATTTTTTGACCCCAGTAGTGGTACTTGTACTGCAGTACAGAACAGGAGTACTTTTACCGCCTTTTTATCAAATAATTTTGACTTTTTATCTCAATTATACATTTTTTAATCTAACATTTTTTACTTTTTTAATCTCATAATGATGCAGTTTTACTACAGTTCAGAAGTTCAATCAGTACTACCACACCAGTAACTGTACTTTTACTGCAGTACAGAATGTCAATACTTGTACCAACTCTGTGTATGAAATCATTTTAAAAACAACAGTTTTGTTGTCTCCTGCTGGACAAATGTGGTACAACATGTGCAAGTGCACCATAAAAAAAAACACATCTGGGTCAAAGTAAGAGTAATAATATTTAAAATTTACAAATATACGAATCTGCAGCAATTAAAAGTCAATATTTAGGTTAAAACCAGAACAAATGTCGATATTTAGAGAAAAAATAAACCATTGTGTACATGTAGTTTTTCTTGTATTTGTCTTTCTCTGTCAACCAGAATTAATGAAATTATTATATTTATTTACTCTAATAAAAAAATATCATTATTAATGATAATAATAAATAATAATAATATTTATTATAATTAACATAAATGATAATAAATTGACGTGAACTTTGAGATTTGAATTCAAATATAAAGTGCGTTACAAATAACATGTAATATTATTATTATTATTACATTTTCTGTGAATTTTGGAATGTTAGCATTTCTCCCCAAAAAAATGTAGCGTTAAAAATGTCTTCCCACTTTCAGGCTTTTTTTTTTAATGAAAAAATCAAAATCAAACCCAACAGTGAAAATGAACCTGTTAATGTGATTTCTACCACATTATCATTTACAAAAATGTACATTTCTCACCATTAACAGCGTCGCTAACGTCCATAAACGTCTGTATATTTGTCCAATTTTTAAACGTCAGTCAAATCGGTGTCTGGGGTTCATGTCATCGTTGGGTTTTAACACGAACCACATCCGTTTCTGACTTGGTTCAGGTTTAGTTTTAGCTTGAAAAATGCATTTTCCTTTGATTGTCGTCATCGTTTATAGCTTTAGTTCGTAGAGAAGGTGCCGTTTAAGCTTCGTGATGAAACCTTTAATGGTAACCATGGTGACGCTTGAAGGCTGGGCGATAAAAAAATGCGATAAAACATTCAGCGTTGTAAAACGTTGACAATGTTTTACTTGAATATTTTTTAAATAACTGGAAGTTTCATTAGTTGGAATAAGAGCGACATTATTTCATTATATTAATGTTTGTCTTTTATGATGTCTTCACGATGTTTCTTACATTTAACTATAAACATTCAAATTCATTAAATAGGTAAGAAAGTAAATACACACGTGTTTAACTTTGTAAAAATCACTTTAAACTTGACACCAAAACCTTCTTTTAAACTGTAAATAATAATAACAATAATAACAGTAATAATCATTATAATAAAATATTCATAGTAATAATTAGTTCTGCCAAAATTAATGAATAAACTTATTAATTGTATCTATATTTTTGGGATATTTTATCACATCTTTTAGTGTTTTTTTTATCTGCATTTTCCAAATCTGCAGTTTTGGAAAATGATTTTTCATCATTTAATTTGAACATTTTGGATATTTTTTAACCAAGTTTTTTTGGGGGGGGGTTTCTTATTGTAGTTTTGTTAACATTTGAGTAAAACCCCTGAAAATTAATCGAAAGATACCTGATTAATCTGATTAAAAATTTTAGATAAAACAATAATAATAATAATACAATACAATAATAGAATAATAATATTAATAATAAAATACAACTACTAATAATAATAAAATAAGAATAACAAAATAACATTTTTAAAGGCAGCCAAAGTGCTTTACATTATTGATCCATTATTCATTCACTCTCACATGCTCCCTCTGGTGGTGGTAAACTACATATGTAGTCACAGTTGCCCTGGGGCAGACTGACAGAAGCGTAGCAGCCATTTTGCGCCACTGAACATTCATACTCATTCATACATCAGTGTGAGTGACACTGGAGGCAAGGGGGGAGGACACAATGGACTGACTAGGACAGAGCGGGAATTGAACCACCAACCCTTTAGTTAATGGACAACCTGCTCTACCAACTGAGCCATGGCTGCCCCAATATATTATTATAATATTATTATTAATAATATAATAATATTATATAATAATAAAATAAGAATTTTAGCATGTTTTGGAATTTTTTTCACAACATTCTTCGGGTTTATTAGTCTACTTTGGTGGTAAATGTGAACCCGAAATTAATTAATCAAAATCCAAAGTAACCCTGATTAATCTGATTAAACATTTTAGTCATATTAATAATAATAATAATAATAATAATAATAATAAATTATCGCCCAGCCTCATGACGTCTGATTGGAGCTTCAACATTTCAACATAAAAATCAGTAAAATTCAGATTTTTTTCACTTTTACATTGTAGGACCAAAAAAGCCCCAAAAAACAAAGAAAAACAAAGAAAATCCAACAACAGTAAAATAAAAATATAAAAACCTCCAGCATTCGTTGGTTCTGTTGTAGTGAAAACAAATGACGGATGAATTATTATTAAATTAATTTACATCTGAATGTGAAGAACCTAAATCATACCATTAAAAAAACACGATGTAAAAAAACCACAAACATGCGTCACACGAACGAAAGCAGAAAAATACAAGTTATTTAAAAAACATTATGTACATTTACAAACGTCTCTGTTATTGTGGTTGTGGTTGCCATGGTTTCCCATCTTTTCTGGAACATTCAGTGTTTGTCTCTTTGGCTGGTGTCGAGTCATTACACAACCTGAAAACACACCCACACGCTAACATTACCATATAAGGGCATAGAAGGCGGAGCCAGAACACAGCAGTGTCTCCTATGCAGCTTGTGTATATATTTGAGCAAACGTGTGTGTGTGTGTGTGGGAGGGGGGGGGGGGGTTAGGGTTAGTCCTGGATAAACGCATCACATTCAGATGTGGAACCGAAAGAAGGCATCAATAAATAGAGGCGTGGCCCGCCACTGTGTGTCAGTCGCTCTTGGCGTTGTGGGCGGAGTCCAGGTTGACCACCTGCAGCTCGGTCAGGTTACTGCTGCTGCCGCTCGACTGCTGTCCAATCACCATCTGCAACGACACGCCCACCTATCAGCACCAATCACAACATAGCAGCTCACACACACACACACAGAGTAGGCAGGGGGCCAGGCCACAGATGACTCCGCCCACTTTTAAAGACCAAATCTATTGAAGCAGAGAAGATGAAGTTTGAACAGAAGCAGAAGCGAAGGATACGGAGGAAAAAATAAAACAGGAAGTGGATGTAAATGGGATAATAGGTCCATGTAAATGTATGACCACTTCCTGTGCATGTACAAGTGAAAACACTTTTTTAAAATTAAAAAATAATCAATAAAATTCACAAAAAACAACAAATTAGTGAAGAAAATGAATGAAATATGGGAGGAAATTTTAAAAATAAGTAAGAAAAGACAAGTCACAAAAATCAAACAAATAATGAACATGAATAAAATATGGAGGAAAATTAACTAAAAAAGAGCTATATCTGAACTAAAATTAACAGTTTTTTTTAAATTACAAATTAATAAAAAAACGAACTAAAATCCCCCTAAAATATACTACAATAAAATACTGAAAAAAATAAAAATAAGACACAATCACAAAATATTAAATACATGAACCAAGCTATTTGTTCTTTTTTCGGATTCATTTGATTAAAGTTTATTTTCTGAATCAGATATTTTATTAAAACTCAGTGTTATCAGCCTCTAAAGTGATGTAAACATTTATCTGTTTTTATTCTAAAGTATTCGTCATACCTCTACTGACCACAGACTCAGCTCATTCAAAAAAACTTATGAAAAACCTTTACCTCAATTTTTCGTCTCTGAATACGAAAGAAAATTCTATTTACAAAAGGAAACTGAAACATCTGAGACATAAATACACACTGTATGTACAGTACTATACATAACTACATAATGTACGTAAATACGTCACATACGTACTGCACGTATCATCCCATTGGCTATGAAGGAGCTACCCATGATGCTTTTGGTGACCTTTGACCCTCATTCATCCCAGAGTGGCTGCTGTGTCTCCATGGTAACACAGTCATTTCTCCACCTAGACCAGCGCTTTAGTATCAACAGTTGAGCCCAACATTGCAGAAGAGAATATGACCCACACACTATCATCAGCTTAACGACAATTGGTCCAAACTTGGACTCCTCAAGCCCGAAGACGTGGACCGGACCGCGAGCAGGCGGACACAACCTTGGTCTGCTCCAGCGTCCTACAGCAGAGTCTCCCCCCACAGAGGCTCCGCCTCCAGAGACATGGGAGGCGGAGCCAGAGGAAGTAGAAGTGGCGGTGGATTTCCAGCTAAGCTAAGAGCTAACCCGTTCAGACCGCCGCTTCCATCAGTCCTGCTCGCTAACGTACGCTCACTGGAAAACAAAGTGGACTACCTGAAGATTTAAACACCAAACATGATCCACCAGACTGATGCATCCTCATTCTCACCCAGACCTGGATCAACTCTTCTGTCCCAGACACCCACATTAGCCTGGATGTGCTAACAATATTCAGATCTGGTCCAGGTAAAACCTGGAAGTGGGTGGTGTTTGTATCTACACTAACACCAGCTGCTGTTAGCCTGGACGGGCTAACATCTAAATCTACATTTTCTTTTAATATATATTTCATACAAAATCTGTAAATATTTATAATTTTTAAATGGTTTAGGGTATTAGGGTCCTTGGAACGAATTAGACCTTTTACATTTAAAATGTGACTATTGAAGAAAAATTCACCTTATGAAAATGGTAAATGGACTGCATTTATATAGCGCTTCTCCACCTTCATGGTGCTCAAAGCGCTTTACATTAGCCTCTCATTCACCCATTCACACACACACTCATACACCAGTAGGTTTCTAAGGTCAAAGGTCAGTCCTACTGGGGGCCTAAGCCAGGGTTCAGTGTCTTGCCCAATGACACTTCGACATGTGGACAGCCAGAGCTGGGACGCGAACCGCCAACCTCTCGGTCATTGGGCGACCCACTCTACCAACTGACCCACTCTACCAACTGACCCACTCTACCAACTGACCCACTCTACCAACTGACCCACTCTACCAACTGAACCACTCTACCAACTGACCCACTCTACCAACTGACCCACTCTACCACCTGACCCACTCTACCAACTGACCCACTCTACCACCTGACCCACTCTACCACCTGACCCACTCTACCACCTGACCCACTCTACCACCTGACCCACTCTACCAACTGACCCACTCTACCAACTGACCCACTCTACCAACTGACCCACTCTACCAACTGATCCACTCTACCACCTGACCCACTCTACCAACTGACCCACTCTACCAACTGACCCACTCTACCAACTGATCCACTCTACCACCTGACCCACTCTACCACCTGACCCACTCTACCAACTGACCCACTCTACCACCTGACCCACTCTACCACCTGACCCACTCTACCAACTGACCCACTCTACCACCTGACCCACTCTACCACCTGACCCACTCTACCACCTGACCCACTCTACCACCTGACCCACTCTACCACCTGACCCACTCTACCAACTGACCCACTCTACCACCTGACCCACTCTACCAACTGACCCACTCTACCAACTGAACCACAGCCGCCCAACACTTCTGGAATTAATTAATTTCGTAAGTAGAGGTACCACTGTAGTTTAATTTATCTGACAGTTAGCCATTAAATACTGTTAGCCGTTAGCATTAGTGATTAGCTGCCATTAGCCTCAGAAGCTATCAGGATGCAGAAAACGGTTCTCTAAGTGTCAGTAGAACTTGTGTCATTAGAACTTGCGTTCACCCTCTGGCCATTTTTTAAATCGTCTTTTATCGCGTACACCCTCCAGTCATTATAACATCTTTTATTGCGTTTACCCTTCGGTTTTTTTTTTTAAATCGTCTTTTATTGCGTATATCCTCCAGTCATTTTTTCAAATCGTCTTTTATCGCGTACACCCTCCTGTCACTTTTTAAAATCGTCTTTTATCGCATTCACCGTCCGGTCATTTTTTTAATCATATTTTATCGCGTTCACGCTCCGATCATTTTTTAAATCATCTTTTATCGCATTCACCCTCCGGTCATTTTTTAAATCGTCTTTTATCGTGTTCACCCTCCGGTCATTTTTTAAATCGTCTTTTATCGCATTCACCCTCCGATCATTTTTTAAATAATCTTTTATCGCGTTCACCCTCCGGTCATTTTTTAAATCGTCTTTTATCGTGTTCACCGTCCGGTCATTTTTTAAATCGTCTTTTATCGTGTTCACCGTCCGGTCATTTTTTAAATCGTCTTTTATCGTGTTCACCGTCCGGTCATTTTTTAAATCGTCTTTTATCGCGTTCACCCTCCGATCATTTTTTAAATAATCTTTTATCGCGTTCACCCTCCGATCATTTTTTAAATCATCTTTTATCGCGTTCACCCTCCGGTCATTTTTTAAATCATCTTTTATCGCGTTCACCCTCCGATCATTTTTTAAATCATCTTTTATCGCGTTCACCCTCCGGTCATTTTTTAAATAATCTTTTATTGCGTACACCCTCCGATCATTTTTTAAATCATCTTTTATCGCGTTCACCCTCCGATCATTTTTTAAATCATCTTTTATCGCGTTCACCCTCCGATCATTTTTTAAATCATCTTTTATCGCGTTCACCCTCCGGTCATTTTTTAAATCATCTTTTATCGCGTTCACCCTCCGATCATTTTTTAAATCATCTTTTATCGCGTTCACCCTCCGGTCATTTTTTAAATAATCTTTTATTGCGTACACCCTCCGATCATTTTTTAAATCATCTTTTATCGCGTTCACCCTCCGATCATTTTTTAAATCATCTTTTATCGCGTTCACCCTCCGATCATTTTTTAAATCATCTTTTATCGCGTTCACCCTCCGGTCATTTTTTACATTTTTTATTTTCATTCAGGTGATTTTTCATTGTTAACTCATGCATTAACGTGTCATGTGACCACGATGCCACTCATCACTGTTCACAGTCAAACAAAGCAGCGGCGGCAGGGAGATCATAACCCTGTGCCAGTGCTCGGTTACAGTGGGTGCGTGCAGTGCTGTTGCATGCTGGGAAAAAAGGAATATGAGTTTCACTTGTAAAATGCAGATCTCGTACTGGATGAAGCTGCACCGCCGACATCGGAATCTGGACCGTCCCAGGAGGCGCCGTGAGGAACACCTGAGGAACCGCACCTGAAAGAAACAGCACAGAAGGTCAAAGGTCAGAGGAACACCTGAAGAACCGCACCTGAAAGAAACAGCACAGAAGGTCAAAGGTCAGAGGAACACCTGAAGAACCGCACCTGAAAACCAGTAGTGACGTGTGGTTGCAGTGGTTATGTGGGTGGGGCTTACCTGTGTCTGGGGCCTGAGGGTGGGAGGTTCCCTGAGAGAAGGCGTTGAGCACGGCCAACCCGCCATCGGCCAACGTGGGCGTGGACGCGTACATGACTGTGTGAGGACTCGGGTACATCATGTGACCCGCCACCGATGTGGGCACCGAGGACGTCACAATGGTTGCCGGGAGACTAACGGTGGCTGCAGGGGGGAGGGTTAGGGAAGGAGACTAGTTCAGTGAGGTCACATGCATGGACACGTGTCGTCCAGCAGATGGCGACGCACATCTGTGACGAACACTTCCTGTTTATGTTCAACTGTTACTGAACTGTCAACATGTACACAATAAATACACAATACACACACAATACAAAATAAATTCACAATACAAAATAAATACACAATACACACACAATACAAAATAAATACACACACAATACAAAATAAATACACAACACAAATTAAATACACAACACAAAATAAATACACAATACAATATAAATACATAATACACACACAATACAACATAAATACACAAAAAATACACAATACACACACGATACAAAATAAATACACAATACACAATAAATACACAATACACACACACAATAAATACACAATGAATACACAATACACACAATACGCAATAAATACATAATACACACACAATACAACATAAATACACAATACACAAAAAATACACAATACACACACAATCCAAAATAAATACACAATAAATACACAATACACACAATACAAAATAAATTCACAATACACAATAAATACACAACACAAAATAAATACACAATACAATATGAATACACAAAAAATACACAATACACACACGATACAAACAGGGCTCTACAGTGCGCCCATTTCACTCGCATTTGTGAGCAAATATTTAATCATGCGAACGAGGAAAACAAAACAGTCTCACATGTGCGAGTACTTCTTGCAGCACACAATAAGGCACACTAGGGTTGTCAAAAAAATCGATTTTAGATACTAAATCGATATTGACCCTTGGTATCTAATTAGATACTAAGTTGCTGGAAAATCGATTTTTGTTTTTATGGCGCGTCGCCGCTTTTTTGTAGCGGGTAACGTTAAGAATTGTAAACAGGCATCAACGCGGTCAGCTCTGGCACAGCCGTAATGCCGGCGTGTAAGTTAAAGTCTCTTTTTTTCTCCAGCTGCCTCTGACAGCACACGGGATGACGCCAGTGCGACCACAGACCTATACACTATTTCTATAGGTCTGTGATTGGACCATCCGATGTAACTTTGCTTTTAAAGGCCTCCATATAGTCGAACGTTTATGCGCACGGGCGGTAGCCAGGCGGTAGCACATTGTATCATGTTACCACCACGGAGGCCACCGTGAGCATGTCAGCCTATCATTTTTGACATGCATGCTGCTAGTCCCGTATGGCAAGCCAAAGTGTTCACATAGCCACGCGCTGTCTTTATTATATCACGCGTTACAGGACGCGCTCTGGTACGCGCACTGGCGCGCACAATGGCACGCCTTCGAGAACGCGTTCTGTAACGCGTGATATAATAAAGACAACGCGTGGCTATGTGAACACTTTGGCTTGTCATAGTCCCGCAAGGGGTCCGCGGTGGTCACATGATGCAATACGCTGCCGCCCGCACACATAATGCTCGACCATAAAGAGTCTTGCAGTTAGCACTGCAGAAGGGCTTGAGCAAAAAGATAGACCTACCTTAACTTACCAAGAGGTAGGCATGCATTTATTCTGCACCCGCACTCACTACCTTTTTTTTTAACAGTCCATGGAGGAAATTTTAAAAGGAATCCTTCACATCTCCAGTATCGAAATTAGTATCGAGTATCGAGTTGAAAATTTTAGTATCGTGACAACCCTAAGGCACACACACAGACCTGAGGAGTTAATGAAAACCTACTAGAAATGAATTAAAAGTGTGTGAACAGCTCCACATAGAGACGAACACGGCACATATTGAAAGGATTAACCCTTTAACTCCTGATGCGTCAGCGCTGACACGTTCTGAGTGGATGGTTTAGTTTAAAAATTCAGACAAATTCAAGTGTTTTTTTAACTGTTATTTTACTGAGAATTTTGTTCATGGAACTGATGTACAGGTGTCGAAAAGCAAGTGATTAAGAAAAAGAAAAAGCCCAAACTAAAACTACTGGAACCAAATTACAACACTAGTTATTTATTCCTTTTTTTTTTTACTTCATTTTGGGTTTTGTGGGTTTTTGTTTTTTGCCCTTTTTTTCCACGTTATTTCTTATTTTGTGAATATATATTAGTTTCTGTTGATGTTGCTTATTTTGTTTATTTTTCTGTTTTTTTTATTTTATTATTTTTCTTTAATTGTGTTCTGTTAGTGTCTTACTTTGTTCATGTTACATATTATTTTGTTGGTTTATTATTCATTTTTGTTCATTTTACTGATCACTTTGACTGTTTTTTGTTCATTGTGTTGCTTATTTTATCCTATTTTATTTTTTACTGTGTCTCAGTCTCAGGAGTTAAAGGGTTAATCATTCTAAAATGGATCTAATAACAAGGCAGCCAATACAACGTTCTAAAATGGATCAAAGGACAAAACATCCCATAATACAAAGTTATGTTATGGTCTGCTCTAAATTAACACAAATGACAGCAGTCATTCAACAATGTTGGTATCTGTGCGTAAGTACTGCACTGTAAATAAATAAACATTTAAAACTAAAACTGACTTGTGCCCCTATTTTTTTTGTGTGCTCCTAAATTTTTTAACTTAGAGGCACGTGTGCTCCTGGAAAAAAAAGTTAGTGTAGAGCCCTGGATACAAAATAAATAC